>CM067374.1:15869631-15897131 GCA_034401795.1 Chaetoderma sp. LZ-2023a
GCTCATGAACAAGTAACAGCTGTGCAGACACACAGGAGGGGGCATGCCGTCCGAATGACTTTAATTGGTCATTAAGAAAGTTGAATAAAATGAGACGTTGGGGAAAACTAGTTAAGGTGTATGTGGTCCCGCAAATAACAAAAATGCGGACGTGAAATGTTGCATGCGGAAGATCTTGCTTTATCCGACAGCTCGAAAGAAGAACTGCAGAAGGGCACTTGAAGAGATTTCTGTGTACTGCATTATTATACAATGGACAGCCATGTCAATGCGAATTTTCTCGAAACTCGGACTTGAAATTACATATCAACCAAGATCATTTACTTCAGCATGCATTTTGTTCGGACTGCAAGTACTTATTTTCGGCTACGCGGTATGGAGTCATGCAAGCTTTAACTTCCAAATATCGTGTGTTAGTGGTTAATCTTCAACCCGGAGAACAGGACGAGCCAATCGAGATTGTCGCTCTGCAGTTAGAAACTCAACTACCTAGTGAAGTAATTCTCAGATGGCCAAAACCAATTGCACTAAAAGATGCCAACCTAGTTCACCGCATTCCAGACCAGAACCCGCATCCACACCAGCAACCACTTCAGAAGTCATCACCACCGCAGCAGACACAACACCAGTAGCATCAGTAATGAGCACACTGGCAGCACCCTCAGTTCCGACTACAACTGCATCCGCAGTCATCAAACACGCTTCAGTCATGTTAAATGTGCCAATAACAATGCCTAGCCCTTCACTGACATTACCCGACATTACCGATAGTTTGGCATCGCCACTGGACTTAACTATTGATGAGGAAGCAGCCAAGGGGATCCGCACCATGACAACACCATCGTGTAGCACCACCTCCACAGCAACCCTCATCACTAGCCATCCGCAAGGCTACCACACAGGACAACGTGTACTCAGGGAAACATTGCATCGCGCACCAACCAGACATCCGAGCAGTGCCACATACATCTGCCAGCAAGCTTATATAGGCCGCAAAGATCAGGAGACTCATCACCGCAACGTCTGCCACATCATCACTGCTTTCCGCAGAAGTCAATCCGCACCTACCACCACCACCACCCCGACAACCACCATGATGATAGCAGCCACTGCAAAAGAGACGATCCGAACACCTAGCACCACTACAGTTGCCATCACCTCAACACCGAACAGAACTTTTGCTAACCTATCCACTACCTCATCAGACACTAGTATGGAGAACATCATTAGCAGCATATCCGCAGTTCACAATTACGTACCACGACCCACATATACAGATCATGGTACCCAGACCCACTGGGGTAACTTTTCGGCAAACACCTGTGGTCATTATTGTCATGGATGCAGCAGAATGTTCGATTAAGTGTGCGGAAAAGTGAAATATTTTGCTTATTTTTTAAAATACTATTCTTATTATTATTTAAGTTTTTAAAATTGAAACCCCCATCCCTAGGCTGACTAATGTCATCCTATACCACTATGCTAATTTCCGCATAGCTGTGTCTCACCAAAATAATCACTGCGGACCCGTACGCTGCAAGCACACCTTATGTGGTGTAAGTATACAGCATACCACAGCGAATATGTCTTTTTATCCCGGTCATGCAATCCCAGCCATTGCTGCCTGATGGACTTTATTGCTCATTATTATTAAATATAATATATTTCTTATTATTTTTCTTCCTGTTTCAGACAACGGGACGGGTATATGGATGGCGACAGTCATTCATGCAGATCTGCAATAACAGGCCACACTGTATGCATGCCCTCATATATCGGCATGCATATGTAATTCATTGTCTCACCATTGTTGTGATATGTAATATATAAATATATATACACTTTATTTTTCTATAATATAATATGTCTTAATTTAGGTACATTGGAGCTTGGGCATTCTCGATGGAAATTTAATTATCCACCACCCAAGAGAACGCCCATGCGAGCTATTGTTTTACACAAATCGAGGTTGTAAAACTAATAAAAGACCATGCACCTCAGCATAAAAACAAAAGAAAAGGCCTGGGAAAATAAAATACCAGGCCAAAAATTAAAATCAAAGTATGCCTCCCTTCCGAACTCTTTCGCAAGTCTATGTGCCTTCTCTGATAAACTATGCATCTCTCGCATCACTACTCCTCTCGGCTATGCCTCTACTTGAGAAGTCTATAATGCACGCCTAGCATGTGCCCTGTACATTCGATCTGTGCTGTGGTATCGTTTGCCACAGGTGCCAAACTAGGAGGGGGGGGGGGGTGTAGTGTGGATCGAACGATCAAGTACGAACCATTCTCAGCAGTTATGGGTGTGGAACAGCCAGGTCGGGTATAGTCCAAGCACGCCCCACCGGTACATGTGTATAAAGCCATATACGAGAGGTTCGTAAAACGACTAAGTCCACGAGATCGCATAGCATGCATGCACGGGCGTACAAGATTGCTAGCCAACACGCATTAGCATTGGATAGAAATAGCATCTTATTTTGTACGGAGTTTGTATAGGTAAGTACTTTAATTTACACCTTCCTCGTCGTTCTCGGCATTGACCATGACCGGAATGATGCGAGAATTCGAAATCTCTTTACTATTTTAAAATCAGTCCAGAAATGGCTGAGTTATAGCTAATTGAGCCAGCAAATTCTTTTCAAAATATTGAACGCCATAGGCTTAGCGCATGAATACTCTCAGTGCTGGGTATGATAGCGCAATACGTGACCCGCTTCCCTGCCTCTGAAGCTCGCTAGCTGATTGGCTGTTGCGCTCAAGCTGTGACGTCACGAGAAGTATATCATGTGCTGGAAAATTAGATTGAGCAGTAGTCAGATGGTGGTGAGGTGCCTGTCTGAGAGGATGAGTCGTATAGTACTGCAAACTCATGGCAGATACCAAACATCTGCTGCGGTGCCATTCAGTTTTGAGCACTCGTCATCTCTAGGCTACTAGCCACCACATCCGCAACCACAAGTTTTTGTAAGCTCCCGGGAGGATATCACCCAGGGGCAATAAAGAAATTAAAGAAAGGTAACCCAAACCAATAAAACTGCAAAGGGACCTTCGTGCAGATGGGTCTTTTGGCCCCGATGGAGGCTCATCGTTCAGTATGTGGGGTGAGTGATGTGCTCGATGGTAACTCGCCAGATCTGCCGGACCACGCCAACCAGTGGTGTAATAAATTCACACATGATGTGTTGGACTTTAACCATTTTAACCGCAGTTAGGGGACATTGCCCAATTCCTTGTGTGAGCTATTCGATGCATCCCGTCTGGTGTTCTGACAGAATGCATCCACATTATTAAATTCATCTGTAGCCCTTCAAGAACTATAGGCAGCTTTCAATTTCCGCACCAGTACGGAACTGTCAACATACCGTTTAAATTATTAACTATTTTTGTAGACATGACTAGCTACTAGCCATCAACTTCACCATTCCTGAGAATAAGCTGCATCTGACAGTTCACCTGCAGTTTTTCCTAGCAGCTAACTTCCGCATCATGCCATCTCGCATTCCTAATGTGTTATGCTTCAACTATTGTGACTCTAGAACTTTTTCCGTACCGATGACTAATAGGTACTCTGCTATTGTCATATTTTTATAACATTACTTTTGTGTAACAGGTACTGATGACTAATAGGTACCGGCCGGTCGCTTGAGACGACATTTTTATAGTTTATTATCATGTATATATTGTTCTTGTTTTTGTGCCCACAAGCAACATCAAGGTCGGGTAACCTTCAATTTTTCACTGAGGTTGCTGTTCATGTTCTTGCTACACGAACATGACATGCAATTGACTATTTTAGCTCGATAGGATAGGTTTATAGTAGTAGGGACGATTACTCTCTAGGGGTCATTTTGTTTTAGTCTCTTTTCCGGGAGTAGCGGATATGTAACACTGCACACCGGCTAGATTATATAAATTGGCCACATACCATGGGGCATCAATTATATGAGTAATTGTCTCTGTCTCCGCTCCTCCAGCCTCCGAGCTTATTAGTTGTTTGGACTACCCACCATAAGGTTATTTCAAGCTGATTTTGAAACTACTGTGGTTTCAGAGCCGTTAGAAATAAAGTGACGATGACCGCATACACCTCCCCCTGTATCTTAGGATCGTGGTTAGCTAGAAATCCCCTGCCAAAGTAGGAAGCACTGCGAAAATATTATAGTTACTGGCCTGCAGTGCATCTCTGTGTGAAATTACATAACCAGAATGTCAAGTAAATGTTAGTACCCCAAGTGCGGATCTTATATGATCCATCCTGACACACAGGTGATGGACAGGATTCAGCTCTCCATCTAACTCTACGAGTGACTGGGTGCAGTCTTAGAACACACCACGCCCTCACGGGAACGTCGCTAAAGTTGTATAGCTACCTCTTTGTCCCTACCCTAAACCTATATGTGCTTTTCAAGGCTTATGTACTGTGACTTGTCCTTGTGCTGTTATATGTGATCATGACGCGATGATGATGGGATCGTTATATGATTCCGGAGCTGTCACCTCATGGTATTTCTGCATGCTCTCTACTGAAGGGGATGTTCCGTGGGGTGACCATACGGTCACCGAACATTCTCGCCCATCAGACTTCTATGTTAGAACAGTTAGCTTACATTGCCAATTGCGACTAAAACATAGATCTGGACCCAAAAACTAAATGTTAGGATAGGATCTAGCAGAAGGACTGCATAAATAAAGCGGCAACTACCAATACAGTATCTTTGAACCTACATTAGCTGGCTGTGTTGAATTCTGCGAAAATCATCAACCCCATCGTCACGTAAAACAGCGTGCATCACATTAAACTTATAATTTCATTAGGTTGACACTTTTACATAATTTGCTTTGAACAAGAGAGTGGCCCTTTTTGCCATTTCTCTTCTTCTGCTTCGGCATTGTAGGCATTTTCTTGTGACGGAGGCCTGTACGTGGCACTTTCCTCTTGCAACAAATAGTGTTTGTAGGTGTTAATATAGTTTATATTAAACTTGCTAAGTAGCCGCATTAGGACCCACCTTTGTGGGGGTGCTTCACAGATCTCACTCTGTGAGGTACCTCTGGCGAGGACCATGATGTCGAGTCATCTACTTGATCCTATGTACTAGACCTCTCCAAAGTAGCAGCAAACGAGTACCATTGTTTGACTGCCACAAATATTAATTATTGTATGTATTTAATTATATCCCCGCCCTAAATGGAGCTGTGGGAGCGTCACACTGGTGACAACAACAGCGAGGATGAGACCATGAGGTTCAACTTCCGTGGCGATGGACGCATGGCCCCACTGGAACGTGAACGTTCCACCGGTGAAGTTGGTCTTTGTATAATCCGGTGGCGCACAACACCGGATCCGCAACCCCGAGATCCGCAGCTAACCAGCAGCCTCATCCCAATGTACTGTACACTGGTGGTACTGTGGAATGGGAGTATCCAGCGGAACAGCTTGCATGTCCGGAGGCTACAATCACGCATGTGTCGTAACATGCTTAGAAAACGATAGATTGCTGACAGATCATATTCCAGATAGGCCAAGTGCGCTGTACTCTATGTCTTGAGTTGGCATCTCTTGTGTATATATTTCCTGTGTTCTCTAAATTGTTAATACGAGTCCATTTCGCTCCATCTTTGGGCGAATCTTATTACAAATTCCCTCAGTAATCCAAATCTGCCTACCAAATTAAAATTAGATGGGAGATGGTGGTGATACTGTATAATATAAACTAGGCTCATGTACTACCTACTCGCAATAGAGTAGACACCGTAGTACCTATGACACCATAAAACGTGACAACGTGATTTGTGTGGTTGTTAGAACTGTGTGTAGATTGGCTGAAGCAGAGCTTTGGAGTACTTTCATTGGACACTCAAAAGTATTAAAGGATCATTATCGGCCCATAAAAATCAGTCGAGATAGAGTGGTCACTCAGATTGGACGTGCATTTGAAGCTCCAAAGCATGGTGCTGAGCAGCTAATGTAATCTACACCAGCGTAATTCCTGCACACCCAGTGCCGATTTGAAGACTCTCGAAGGCACACCGAAACTAATTTTTGTGGCCTAAACTTGAACTAAAACCCTAATTGAAAGTAATCATCCAGAGCCAAACTGAAGTCTAGCCACAAGCGCACTGATCATCTAAAATACTAACTATCTTCGGTATACTCATACTCAAATTCCTCTTGTGTACAGACTCGTGAGCCATCTAAACAGCTCCGATCTCTATCTCACCATAACTTATCTGTACCATGACTGAAAAGTGATCTAACAACCTGCATCATAGTAGGGATGGAAAAACTGTGCTAACTTACTTCCGGCCACATATCATGTCGAAAAACTGTGCTAACTCATTTCCGGTAAAGCTGAAATAACTGTATAATTCAATCTAAGTTTATGATCAAGCTGATTCTTCTCAGGCATGAATGCGTTACTACTGTTGACCCTTTGTTCACTATTCAGAATATTGCACACTGTGCAGCACCTGAGCTAGCTACGGCGTTCGTCTTGTGCCAAACACCTGTACTCGTCACAGAAGTTTCAGAACTACGTCACTGAACACTGTTATTTTGTATCACCGTTCTTCAACTGTTTTGTCTTTTCTTCAATTTTAATATTGTATAAACCTTTCTGTGCCAATTGTAACTCGGCACCACTTTTTCCTTTCATGCGCCGATGATTAAAAGGCCAACTTGAAAGCCACTTTCATTTTTCCCATTATAATCATTTCTTGCCTACGACTATTAGGCGTGCCTATGATTCGTTTACACTTCTTAACCTATAGCCAATTGGTGCCTGTTGTAATTTCAGACAATGATGACTAAATATGAAAATGAATAGTTTTGAATCTTGAATCTTGAATTTTGTATCCACCTCTTTTGTTAATCTTACGACGTTGGGCGTGTTTTTGTCCAGATCCGGCCTCTTGCTAAATCTTTGTCAGTAATATTTTCATGGCTTGTGCCGTTCTTTCATTGAACTTTATATAATTATATTATTGTCTCAAATTATCATATTAAATATTGTACATCAGTCTCACCATTTAAAATAACACATTAGCAATAGATAATAGCTCAGTTATGTGTGGTAGAACTCTGTCAGCAGGCCGATGCTGTTGCTGTAATAGGTGGATAGTTATTGTAAAGCTCGCTTCATGTGCCACAAAAAGTCTAGTGTTATACCTTTAAAAGAGTCCAACAAGGGGCCACAAAATACGCCAAAAGGCCAGCAGCAATTGTCTCCATCTGTGACTAATGCTGGTCTATCTTCGGCCAATACTTGTTTTATATATCTATTATGTCCCTTCTCTGATATGGTTGCACCGTCGTGGACATCGCTTAGGTTTCTCGGTGGATTCAATCTTAACGGAGCCGCATCATACTTCCCTCAGTATCTTCAGCGATAAATTAATAGATTATAAACTGTACGCCAAAGAAGGAATTCACTGCGAAATAATCAATAAATAATTAATTATATCGGCCTAGCAGTGAATCTTGGGCACTTCAATATAAACCTAATGCAGAGTAAAAGTTAACTCCCAGGAATCAGGTCTATATGGCTCGAGCTTGCGGAAAAAGACATGCTCAGCAGACTAATTCTCTGGTGACTTAGAAGAGTCGAGTTGACCCTCCACACTACATATGTGTCAAAATCATCCACGGTCTGCTAAATGTTTCTTTGGCCAAGCCATAACTAGTTTTACGGTGCTTCTAAACACTTGTACATTGTCTTGTCGTTGTCTTGACTTGTTGCGGTTGCTCTCCTGGATACAGACTGGGAGTCACTTATGCATAGTCTGTTTGTTGGGTTTGCTCCTTGGTCGAATCCTACGGGAGAATAGAGATCACCTTGGAGAATTAAACGAAACCCTGTTAGAAAACCTGCTATGCCTCTGTGGCATTAATATCTGTGTTTCAAATCATCAGGTTAGGTTCCTTTGAAGTCCACTAATTACAGCAGCATCCACCTAGCTTAATTAGTTTAAAGATTCGGCCTGTCTAGTATCTGCGGAGACTGACCAGCCATTCCTGATAATACAGTGTGCACTCACGTATAAATACATGCAATTACCTCCAAATACACAATGTTAGGCCCAACTACGGTTGGATGAACACACATTGATAGCAGCCCACGTGAGGCTTTTTCTCTTGCTTCAGTGAAAGCTTCTCTAAAGGGAAGGTCATTGTTATATCTTATACATTTGAAAGCGTTGGTGACCCTCCGTTTCTATATTGCCACTTAGGTATTGCAAAGATAAGTCATTCTCTGGCGAGATACAAATCAGCTAGAGACAGTAACTCTCACTAAACAAGCGAGTCAAATGTCAGTTTAAACTGACTTAAACCAGCCTTCGGTCAGAGCCAATAGCCACGCCGAATTTACATCTTTAACTAATAAACCAGTGGATAAAATGTATACCTGACACACTGGATTAATGAACGGCATGGATGAAACTGTGGTGTGGAATGGCGATGCATGCAGGAATGCCTACCCAGCCTCACTGGAATGTTATCGTTCCGACGATCAATGGGGTCGACTTTTGTACTCTTTTGGTGCATCTGACTCCGACCTCTGACAAACGGGAAACCCTGAGATCTAACCAGCACATCCGTCGGGACAATTCGTACCCACTGCACAGACCGGACCCTCCTAATTGGGAACAACACTGATGCAACGCCGCTACAAGTGGTATCTACCCACGAGTACCAAGAACTGTTTACCTCACCATTATTTTTCAATCGGTATACTCGCCTACCCATAGAACAGTACGCCAACGTAGGAGTGGCCCGGCATGTAACTATACAGCCACTCAACATTATACATAATGGACCTTACTGATTAGTGAAGGTGCGTTCCTCGATGCTTCAATAGCAAACATGCCTGTTATAACCATCTCATAAGCATCTCATGGTTGGCGCACACCCGCGCCCGACTATGAACTTTGTTACCAACATCCTGCGCTGATGCCGCATTCACTGATCACCGAAGTGAGTCCCCTGTTTTATGGTGACCACGGTCACTATCATACGAGACTCGCTATCTTCACTTTGCACCACCAATACATATTTCTTCACCCACAGCTTGGCGCCGAGATACAAGACAGGAGAACACACTCAGAAAGTATGGCGCATTACATCTACACACACTACAATCTACCCTGCATCCTTGCAGGCCCCGTCGCCATATAGAGGACGCACCTTTGAGAGACCCACCAAACCTCCACCCCATGCGACGACTGAGCCTGCATCTGAAGATCACATATTTTGGCCCATCGCATCTCATATGCCAAAACCAATACCTTCTACATACTCTGCACCCACCATGGATCCGATTCATTGGAATACACCACCACATCACTAACAGCATCACTCACCACCCTTTGCACCAGAGTACATCCAGCATCATATCCACCATGTCCTTCGGCCTTTTCAGTACACCCTGGCTTTGTCCCAATCACCCCAGTCCCTGGCAACACACTGATGATCCACTGCCCTTAATTCAGTGGAGAAAGTGACTGGGAGAACTACCGTTGCCAACTCGAGATAATATTTGGAACCAACTGCTGGTCTGACCGACAGATAGGGGAATATCTGGCAGCAAAACCCTCCAAGTACTGGACGATTTAGTCTCCTACGTACACTAACCTACACCCTCATGGAAGCTGCCTTGTCAGAGCATTTCGGCGATACAGCACTAGGGAAAAGTAGTCGCCTCAAACTGAAAAACGTGCACCATAAACCGAACGTGACCCTTGCAGAGATGGTGAGCTGAATTCGCCGGCTTGTAAGTAGGGTGTATCCTAAAACTAATGCTGAATGAGTTAAGCATTTAAAGTTAGATACGTTTATAGATGCATTGAGTACTGAATCCGCCTTCAAGGAGAAACACAGAATACAGTGATCATAAAACACCGCTGTGCGAATCGAGAACTTCTTGGGTGACCAAATGAATCCCTTGCCAACGCCGATCAGTAATTAGGCAACACGTGACACCATTACTAACACAAATCGTGAGTGAACTGTGGGAACGAATGGCTATAGATGTGCATGGCCCCCTAAACACGACCGATGAGTGGAATAAATATATCAACATTCTTCAGAACTGCTTTTGGGCAGAGGCATTCACGTTGCCTGAGCAAGAGGCATCGGTAGCGCAAATTATTCCACATTGCTAAAGCTCATAGTATACCCTATCATCCGCATAGTGACGGGATGGTGGAATGATTCAATTGTACATTAGCAGAGATGTTAACAAAGGAAACCTACCTTGATTGTCAGGATTTGGGATCTGCGGTTCCCATACATACTCCTGGCATACCAAACTTCAGTCCACTCTAGCACCTGTTTTACCCCAGCCAAATATATGTTAGGCCACGAATTAGCCGTTCCCTTGAACCTAGCCATACCTAACTCACCATCCTTATACATAGAACATATGCGCCAATGAATAAAACTGGTGCATGCACTCGTAAGCGACACTTTCCCCACCATACATTGGCGGCTAAAGATGTGGAATGACAACTGAATACACAGAAACGCATATGAGGCCGGCAAGATGGTCTGGGTTCGTGATTCTAGACACTCCACAAACGTGCCGAGTAAATTGAGCTACAAATGGAAACGCCCCTATCAAGTGATAGGTAGGAATTCAGACGTGACCTACCAACTTCGTGCCTCAGATCTATTTTATAACCGAACCTAACGTGCGTCATCATCACCAATTCGCATCAGAACAACATAATCTGATACCTATAAACGAGCATCTGCATGCATTGTGCCATAGCGGCCACCTCTGTATGCCACTCAACAACGAGAAACATCCTCATCCACACGTACTTAGAACGACACAACTCGGTACAACATCAGCATCACTACAAATCAGCTCAAAATTGGCTCTCCAAAATAACATCATTCGGCGCCGATCACTTTACACAACCCTCCAACATAGGCCATTTTATGAGCAAACCAGCTAGATGGGACACCACACATCATCGACATCGTATACGCTCAGAACCTCCCCCTGCATCAGACAATATGCACACCTCACTGGAATCATCACGTCCATCATGCTGAAACACCTAGTGCCGAACCAGGATCGGCGCGACACATCAGCAAACACGACAACATCATCATAACATGCTATAAGGCATCATCCATTCCCTCCATACGTGACATCACTAAAATCCCAGATTATTTTGCTAAGAGAACGCCGATTCCCGCAGACTGTTACTGTTGTCAGTAATTTGTAGGATTTTGCCATCGAAAGCGAGGCTCAATTACAGAAGTATCCAAGAACTCCAGTAAGCTATGACTCCCCGGTCTAATGCAACTTTGTACTGCCATTAGGTTCGTTCATAACAAAGCGAATGTACTCATTACTCTATACAATAATCATATCGTAATCATATAATGGTACACACCCTGCCGTTTTACTTTTCACGCGCAAAACAGCGCCTGAATGAAATCGTAAAACAACAAACCTCACACACGACAATCACGCATCAAACCTCATAAAACATGTTTACCCTCATACTGATCGTCTCTGTTGAGTCTTCGTGCTCAAGTCATTGTTATTGTATTGTATTTTCTGCGACGTACTGTAGTGTGATTCTTCAGGTTTGGGGATGGCTCAGCTTGAGTGGCATGCGGGTAATGACAGCTTGGAAGCCAGCCTGACTTGGTAAACACATAAGTTATACTTATCGAATGGTGTTGTAACCAAGTCTGTTACAGTATGCTTATGCTTAAACCTGAGGAAGTCACTCACTGCTGCCAGTATTTTGGCCGGCCCTGATATGACCGTGTGAACATATCTAAACACGATTCGATACAAGCCGGGGTGTACTAAACTGACGCCAGCACGCTACACTACATATATACTACTAATATATATATTTATGGACCCATGTGGTATATATACTATTTATGATCTACGCCCACATCCGTCCATGTAGCCTACACGCGCGTCGTAGGCTAGATTGCCTATATTGCTCTATTAGAATAACGTCTAAAGCACATGAGATGACTGAATATGTATCCACTGGTATTTTTGCATAAGCCTACTTTTGCAATTCTCAAACCAATGTCATTCAGGTCTGACTCACGTACACGAAACGCGCTGTTACTGTCACCACCAACTAGCGTATGTTAGCATTATGATGTTAGTCACCATACAGGTCTGTCCTTTAATCGACAAAATATCATCCGCATTTGCGATATTACTGAATCTTTGTGCAACTTGAACAATGTAAGTAGTGTCCATGTGTGAACAATGAAGGGCCATACAACACCGATGTGTACAAAAAAATAGGTGCGTCGGTGCTTAATACACCCAGTATTAGGAGCCTATGCTCCCTATGATATTATTTCGAATAGTAATCTGACAGGAATTGATGGCCTCTTCCCGGCGTGACGTCACAACCTTGGCGCGATAGATGAAAACGTTTGGTTGTCAAGATGGTTGATATGTACTTATCTCAGCTTTGGCTGGGCCGATTTAAAAAATTTAAATAACATTTTGTTCTTTTAGTAAAGGAGAATATATATTATTATTATAATTATTATTGTCAAGTTAATCAGAGCAATCGGGTAGTTGTCCTCACAACAGCTTTAACACTCATATCAGCCTAAAACGGCTTCTGCCGGCAGTGGTCTTGAGAAATGTCCATATGCAGACCAAGAGAAAACTATTTTTGAAAATTTACCTCTGAAATGACTGGCTCGATAACCGAGCTAGTCATTCAAAAAATAAATTTTCTAAAATAATCTCTTGATCTGCAAATGGACACTTTCTATGAGATAATTGACATTTTCTTGGACAAATTCAAAGGTTAAATCGTTAAAGGCCACAACGCGCCTGATCTAGATGGTAAAGCTGTACTTATATGGCTGACGAGCCATGGAAGATATAGGTAAAGTGTATCTAGTAAGTACTCTAAGCCACATATGTCCAAATTAATTTCACAAGCTACTATTTTCAGTAGATAACTTGCTAATATTCTGGAATAATCATAAACGAACAAAATAAATTCGAAATTAGCAGTGCATCAGTTGCGTGTACCTACAAACGCTAACTATCCGGGAATGGTGGTCATGTGACGTGTACCACAGCTATAGTAAACCCAGTCTGACTATGCTTGACACACGAGTTGTCTACCTTGATAATGGATAACTTGGAATATAATATCATAAATATGAAGCTAACTATCCGGGAATGGTGGGCATGTGACGTGTACCACAGCTATAGTAAGCAGAGTCTGACTATGCTTGACACACGAGTTGTCTACCTTGATAATGGATAACTTGGAATATAATATCCTAAACATGAAGCTAACTAGCATAAGATGACGTCACTATGTAACGAATGTCACATAGAATATTCAATCTTTCATTTCACGGATCACATTTGCGAATTAATTCTTATTTTATGGGCCTGTAGTAATCAATCTTAATAAATGTATAGATTAACGTTTATTAAATTTCCAAAATGGTGATACAAAAGCGTACTTAGAAAATTAGCATTAATCAGATGATCCTGGATGTAATGGAGATTAATGAGATAAACGTGTCGTGTACACAGCAACAAATCATATGCGCGTTTCTTTGATTATGTTTATACTAGAGATACGTCAAAACTCATATTGATGCAAACCGTATTTGCTTGAGATCGCCTTGACCTAAGATAAATTGTTAGTTCACTGACGGCCGCGTAGGAAAGGAACAATCTTATCAGAAAAATGTTGGCACTAGTGATGCTTTCAACGACGTGACGTCAAATGAAGTACTCCATGTTGTAACCCTTTAATGTCTAAATTTGGTAAAGAAAATCTAAATTTTTCTTTATTGAACGTTAATTTGCAGGTCAAGAGATACTATTTTTGGAAATTTATTACTGGAATGGCTGGCTCGGTTACCGAGCCAGTCATTTCTGTGGTAAATTTTCAAAATTAGCCTTCTCTTAGCATGCACATGGACATTTCTCAAAACCACTGCAGAGGCCGGGTTGGGGGAGGGGGGAGGGGGGTCTTCGTCATGAAGGTGTTAAACAACATTCGCTTCAACAATCTTCCTTATTATAAAGGAGCACGCTCTGTTTAATGGCAGATTTTGGCAATAAGTTTGGCATAACAATAAAATTGAAATTACCCCAAGAGAGGAACGTCTTCTGAGCTGGTGGTAATGTTGATAAGGATGTTGTTGCAAGGTGTTGCTATCTTAGCCAGTAACATCTTCTAGCTGAGTTGGTGTCAAAATTATCCCCAAGTTCGACAAACTGGAGTACATGTCACAAGGTTTCTGTGTGGCAAGTGTTATTAGCGACCTCTGGGAGTGGCTGGAATGTCTGATTACATCCATGTAGGGCCTACAGCCATTCATTACGTCATTCAGCTTCCGTTAGCGTAGGTTTTCATTCATGACGCAAATGAACTGACAAGGAAATAATAAATCAAACATAATTTACTAGTAGCCTATAGAGAAACACAAGAGAACTGGATAGAAAGTCTAGAAATGGTTGGCTATAAAGCTTATGTAGTACCGATGTATCGCAAGCTGAAGATACGTACCTTTATTATAAGACGATATATCCAAAAGGCTGCCTTGGGTAAGTAGCTAAGACCTCTTGTTATTTCCTGTGAACTTAGACAAATTGTTATGTCAAGCAATAAGATTATACGAGGACATATGGTGTGTGTACAAAGCTTTTTCATAAAATAACCTAATATTTGGTTTAAAGCACAATGTTTGCTTAATATTTAAGGTCTCTGGCTAAACTGTCATGGGCGTTGGTAGCTTGTGGTCGGTCCTCATTCTTGTCAACCGGGGCCGTTATCGCGTCCGCAACGCAATAGAGTGCAGCCCAATATCGAAATTAGTTTCAAAATATTCAACGGCTTTCCTCTATAGTTACTTTGAAGTTTGGATTCTATAAATTCAAGATACCCATTTTGAAGTTTAATTACATCTATTGGTAGTAGTTCGTCAATGGGCTTCTCCTGCTCGTCCATGAAGTCCACGTCATCAGCATATTCCATCTCTAGCGGCTTGCCCAGTATGGACCCTGGAGGATCTGCTATTGTGGAATTTTCTAGCACAGATGGCAAGCGTACATCAAGGTAGTAGGTGAAAGTCATAGAGGATAGACCATCTTACGTTGGGGAGCTGATTGATGCATCACACACTGCAGATTTCACTGACTTGACTCATATTCCCAGCTTGGTGTCTGTAAGCAGTAGTCTCACTAGTCGTAGCTCATCTTCATTGCAACTGGCATGGCATAGTACATCTAGGATCTTTGAGCGTTTAATTGTGTCGGAGGTTGGTGACATGTCGATTCCCATTTTGTGAAAATCTCATCGTTTGGACATGACCACGTTAATAAGCATGTGTTGAGCAAATACAATGTCTGCGCAGCTGCGTCTACATTTAGAACCATTCTGGCAGGACCCAGTGAAATCATCGATCTTGTCTCGGATGCGGCATATAGTAACATTGGATAGGATTTTCAGTATGCTGTCGAGGAGCACAAAGTATGCAGATCGACAACAGGCGGGTGGCTTCTTTGTACTTTTGCAGTGCGATAAGGGTGCCTTGGCCTACAGCATCGATGGTAAGATAGTGCACAAATGGCTCAGTTGGTTAGGTGCATGATCAGTTTTAAGATAATGTCACTTGCATATTTGAATAGTTCATTGCTCATGCCAACAGGTCCAGATGCAAATCAATTTTTCGGACCTTTGCGTATCGTCTCAACCTCTGCTGTTTCAATTCCTGTTAGTAATGACCTTGGATCACCTGAAAAAAGGATGCAAGGTCTCATCATTGTGGTCAGTGAACTGTTCCTTGAACCATTCTTTGATTGTGCCAGCTTTACCCTGGTCAATCCCGATAAAATCTCCGTCAGAACTGTGTACAGTCAGTGATGTTGCAACCTGCAGGTTCTGAGCTGTTAGAAACATTTTGTGACATCTCTGGCGGTGCTTGTTGAATGTACGTATGATTACTGTATTCTGTGGCTGTAGTAGTAGAAACATCCTACTGCTACAAGCAGTCCTTCTTCACTTTTTCCCACTGTGTATTGTCCTCAGCCAAAATCATTAGCTTCCTCAGGTCCATTTCTGACTTGGGTGTACCGAGTCCTGCTTTCTTGAGGTCACCCCGTAGCACGTTTAGCAGATGTATGCAATGACGTCATCGCCTCGCTTTATATTTGTTGACTCCGAGTAAGGAGAATTCCAAGACTCTCTGCGCCTGTGTGTCTCCTGGCATCCTTAGTACATGGCCAAACATGGACCATCTTTGCTGGACGACTTTTACAGACAACGGCGGCGTATTACATATCTTGTATAGCTTGGTGAATAGCAAGATCTTTTAAGCATTCGCTGATGTGGCACTAGATGTATTACATTCCTTGCGTAGTTTGATGCGCACCCAATTTTTGGTCGCTTTGATAGATGCGCAGTCTTCGTGCTTTCCGAACTGCTGATAGTTCTACTACTACTACTGGTCGTCAGAATACCTGGTTTTTGACAACTCCTATGGTCCTAGTAACTGGTGATTCCATACATTTGAGCATTTGATCACGGCCTCGTTTGAATCGAAGCTGACACCGTTGTTAGCTATCTGCTCCCCGATGAGTTTGTGTATGACATTTGGGTATCAGTGTCGCTGGTGAGCTTAGGTAGGTCGTAGGCGACTCTAACCTATTGCCTGATTTGGCGTGTGTACATTAAGTAGAGATAGGTCATCCGAAGTATGGGGCTTTGCCTCTGTTTTGCATAGTATGACATCTATCTGGTTGAAGACTACTGTTGTAGCCTTAGAAGCTGTTGGGAGCTTTGCAGTCAGCAATGTATCCAGTCCATGCTGTCCGGTGACGGCATGGGCGTCCGAAGGCCCTATTTGTGAAACAAAGGCCATTGCAACTGAAGAATGCTACCAGTGCATCTCCATTGATGTTGCATGCGCCCACTCCATATGGCCCAGTGCACAAGACAAGTCCTGGATTCGTGTCCACCTTTCTCAGGTTATCTAGCTGGGTGTTGAGCTCATCACACACGAACAGTTATCATCGGGCTGGGATAGTAGCAACGGGAAGGAATCTAGTATTGATGTATTCTCTTTGGACCTTTCAGCAGTTGGACTATATGCATTGACCATACGGCACTTAATAGTGGTAGGTTTTCGCGTTGGTATAGTCAAGTCGATGATTATAACGTGATCACTGAAGTATCCGAAACTAATGATATGGTCCAAAAGCTTCGGTCTGATTTTACTCCATAGTCTCTTGAATGCATGTAATATTGACGTTATAGTGTTCGCAGTCAGTGCCTAAGGTGTGCCTCTTTGATGTTGCAGAGGTACATTCCACATAGCTATGATAATTCGGGAAGATCGCGTTGTCTGATGATGGCAAACACAGTCTTTAGGTTGAAGATGATTAGACATAGTCTTCTCCTCCTCCTCCTCCCCCACCCCTCCACCACCACCCACCCACCCCTCCACCACCACCACCTCTCACCTCCGATGACATGGCACGGGTTATGGTTATGTTGCACATAAATGGACTTCTTCATGGCTCGTGTACTAACCTTTAAAACCTTTAATGTCTACATGTTGTCAAAAAAATGTAATATTTGCCGCTTATTGAATGTACCCTTGCAGGTAAAAAGAATACTATTTTTGAAAATTTACCTCTGGAATTAGTGGATCCGTTATCGAGCCAGTCATTTGAGTGGAAAACTTTCAGAAATAGTCTGTTCTTGACCTGCAAATGGATAATCCTTAAGACTAGTACAGAGGGGGGCTTTGGTTGGTTTCATCATGAAAGGGTTAACGTTCGCAGAATGTTGCTTGTTTTAAGATCATTCAATTTAAAGAACAACTTTATTATTGCACCGAGATGCTTTTTCTATGAATCAACCAACCCGCTAATGGAGGAATCCGGTTTATAACTCAATCATATGAGGTCATAATCAACTACGTCACATATAGATTGACGTCATAATCCAGTGTTACAATCCACAATCATAATTGACAGAAATAGTCCGTCATAGACGTGCAATAGCCCGTTAGGTTGTAGGAACTGTATGGCTTTACTATTTAATAAACACGCTGTTGAATATTTTGCCATAGGCAGAAACAGCACCAAGTCAAATTAGTTTCAAAATATTCAAAAGCTTACCTGTATATTTTTCTGGAAATTGAGATTCAGGGAGTGCAGGGTTCGATAGATCCCAACACGGGCAAAGCGTGGCTGGAGCTTATCTAGAGATGGGCGGGGCATAGCTAAAACTGGATTCATCCATTCATGGATCCTATCTTTATATGACGTCATGATCAATTATGTCACATGTAGGCTGACGTCACAATCATAATGTATTATGAACGACGTATCTAGCTTCGTCATGAATATGGAATAATCGGTTAAAGTGTGTGTCCTTGATGAAATTACTATTTAATAAGCATTCTGTTGACTATTTTAAAACTAATTTAACTGGGCATAGACATCAAGTGCACTCAGTCAATTTAGTTTCGAAATATGCAGCTGCTTACCTGTATAGTTACGTTGACATTCATATTCTGGCAATTCAATATTCCCACACGCAGAGTAAGTGGGCGGGGCTTAGCTAGAAATGGACGGGGCATAGTTAGAAACGGGTCACTCCATTAATCACCTGCCTGAGGTGGCGGCGCAGGCCAGCTGACCCTACCCCTACGTATACGGTTTCTAAATGGAATAACCTAGAATCATAAAACACCTAGACGCATAAATTATGAAACATTTCAATTTTGACTTTTGGCGAGTGTTGCAAGTTTTATCGCTTAGTGATACTTGAGAGGTGGTTTAACCCGCCAGTAAATAACAACGTGGATTACCTGTATTGATTATCTGCCATACAGGATTTCACTCATACCTTTTATCAGGGAGCTCACATACGATTAGAGCCTAACAATCCGGTATCACCACGTAAATACGTCACAACACGGGCCTGTTACGGTAACCAATACACCTCTGAAATATTCATATTAAAATCACTTATTTAGTTCACTTCTTAACAATAACAGATGTCCTTTTAATCATTTTGTTGAGGGGGCATATCGCTATACAACAATAATCCCAGATAACGCGGATTATTGGGACGATGCCGGGCCGATACCGTGCCGATACTTTCAGTATCGGCCCAGCATTGGCCCAGTAAGCTGCGTTATCAGAGATGGTTCAACCTGGATACGAGTAATCATTTCCCATCGTTTGAGATCTGCAGCAGCAGTACAGCAGAAGTTACGATAGAGCAGGTGTATTAACATTCCTGAATCTAATTATCATTTTAATATAGTTTCTGTCACGGACTGTGCCGCGCGTGACTTAGAAGAGTGGGTGCGTTTAAATAGTAGTTAAATAACTATTGAATACGCAATAAACAAATTAAAAACTGTCACCGTGGCTAACCAGATCGTCTGAGATACGCAGATAGGAACGCGTTGATCAGTGAATGGACTGTGATACAAACTAAGTAGTAAGGAATATAGGGCTTACGTTCTTCCGTCCAGCACTAAGATTTGAAGGGAATCATTTTCTGAGCAAGGATATATCGCGTTGTAAGTGCTGTTCTATTTGTCTAATACCTGCTAGCCAATGTACTCACTTGGTCAAAAGACGATTCGTTAAGGACGTCTTAGATTGCATGGTCGTAGTTATATGTGCGCATACACTTGCGCGTTATCGTCTGAACGCGCATGCATGTACACGACCTTTGCACACGCGCGTGAATGTGCGCGCGTGTGTGCTCGCGCGCGTCTTATTTCGATGTACGCGCACGGCCATGTGTTCATTGGTGTATATGATAGCGACCGTGACCAATATCACAATACTTTACGTTAATTACTTTTAATAGTAAAGATTTCCAGCAATCTTGCATACCACACTTATTCTTTTAATCGTCATGCTAGGCTTTCACCTGAGGCTTTCACCTGAGGCTTTCATCTGAGGCTTTCATCTGAGGCTTTCATCTGCGGCTTTCATCTGTGGCTTTCATCTGCGGCTTTCATCTGAGGCTTTCATCTGTGGCTTTTATCTGTGGCTTTCATCTGAGGCTTTCATCTGAGGCTTTCATCTGCGGCTTTCACCTGAGCCTTTCATCTGAGGCTTTCATCTGCAGCTTTCATCTGCAGCTTTCATCTGTGGCTTTCACCTGAGCCTTTCATCTGAGGCTTTCATCTGCAGCTTTCATCTGCAGCTTTCATCTGCGGCTTTCATCTGAGGCTTTCATCTGAGGCTTTCGTCTGAGGCTGGCTTTCATCTGAGGCTTTCATCTGAGGGTTTTTTCTGAGGCTTTCATCTGAGGTTTTCTTCTGATGCTTTCACCTGAGGGCTTCATCATCTGAGGTGTTCATCATCTGGGGCTTTCATCATTCGAGGCTTTCATCACCTGAAGCTTTCATCACCTGGGGCTTTCATCATCTGAGGTTTTCATCAGCTGAGGCTTTCATCATTTGAGGCGTTTATCATCTGAGGCTTTCATCACCTGAGGCTTTCATCAGCTGAGGCTTTCATCATCTGCGGCTTTCATCATCTGAGGCTTTCATCATTCGAGGTTTTCATCAGCTGAGGCTTTCGTCATCTGAGGCTTTTATCATCTGAGGCTTTCATCACCTGAGGTTTTCATCAGCTGAGGCTTTCATCATCTGCGGCTTTCATCATCTGAGGCTTTCATCATCTGAGGCTTTCATCATCTGAGGCTTTCATCATCTGAGGCTTTCATCATTCGAGGCTTTCATCACCTGAGGCTTTCATCACTTGATCCTTTCATCACCAGAGGTTTTTATCTTCTGAGTTTTTTATCATCTAAGCGCTGGTGGCTGATGCCACGTGCATTCTGATGTAGTAGGAACATGCCATCTGAAAACTGGTGCTGGCCTTGTATCGCTGTGCTGCATATTCGTTTTGTCTTGAGGCGGACATCGTCAATAAGATCTGTATATTTGTCTTGATTCGGACATCGTCAATAAGACCTGTATATTTGTCTTGAGGCGGACATCGTCAATACGCCCTGTATATTTGTCTTGATGCGGACATCGTCAATAAGCCATGTATATCTGTCTTGATGCGGACATCGTCAATAAGCCCTGTATATTTGTCTTGATGTGGACATCGTCAATAAGCCCTGTATATTTGTCTTGATGCGGACATCGTCAATAAGCCCTGTATATTTGTCTTGATGCGAACATCGTCAATAAGCCCTGTATATTTGTCTTGATGCGAACATCGTCAATAAGCCCTGTATATTTGTCTTGAGGCGGACATCGTCAACTAAAATGCGCAGTCGATGACATGCCATCGTAAATCCCCACGCATTCACCACTTAGAGCTTTACCCTCACTTTGACCCAAAACACAATACATTCCTTGAAATGTGGTTTCAATAGGTAATGGGTTTCAAAATTTCAACAATTGGCTGATGCTCAATTGCCCATTTGACCCTTGGCCACTGCCCTCAGATTGACTCAAGAACAAAATAATTTGTTCTACTATAGTCTACTAACTAGAAGCTTCAAAATGATATGTGACATGAACACATTTGATAAAATTTATTTTTTTCCCACCATTTCCCCCACCCCTGCCTGCGTGGGTAATATCCAAATTCCAATGTGCCGTGCACATCCTTGCCCATACGTGTATTTAGCCCGAAAGTTTCAAAAAAAAAATCTAAAATAGTGTGCGAAGAGTTGTGTTACAATAGATTGGTGCCCAATTTTGACAGTTTGACTGACCCAAGATGAAAATAATTCTTTGTACTGTAGTCTACTACTCATGGGCTTCATGTGCCATGACCACCTTTGGATACATTTTTTACCCACAATCCCAACCCCCTGAGCCCCACCCTTGGGAGGTCATAACAAAATTTCAAAAGTGTCATGCACATCCGTGGACATTTGTGTAATCATACCCAAGGCTTCAAGTTTCTATGTGAAGTGGTCTAGGAGTTACGTTACAATCGATTGGTGCCCATTTTTTATCACGCCACCTACTCTCAGTTTGACCCAAGATCAAAATAATTCCTTGTACTATAGACTACTAATCATTGGCTTGAAAATGGCATGCGACATGACAACCTTTGGAAAAAATTAATTTTTGACCCCACATTCCCCAATCTCAGGGCCCTGCCCCTGGGGGGGGGGGTCATGCCAAAATTCCAAACGTATCATGCACATCCATGTTCATATGTACAATCATCCCCAAAATTTCAAGTTTCTATCTGAAATGGTCTAGGAGGAGTTGCATTACAATCGATAATTACTGGCCAATTTTGAACTTTTGACCCCCTGGGCCCAGCCCATGGGGGGGGGTGTGTCAGAACAAAATTCCAAAAGTGTCATGCACATCCCTGCCCATAGGTGTAATCATCCCCAAAACTTTAAGTTTCTATCTTAAACGGTCTAGAAGGAGACGCGTTACAATCGATAGGTGCACAGACGGCTCACATACACACATGTCGCATCACATAATCCCCACCTTTTCTTCGAAAAGCGTGGGGATAATAACCCCCTGTATATTTGTCTTGAGGCGGACATCGTCAATAACCCTCAGTATATTTGTTTCAGATGCTGCGCAGGATAAAGCAGCTACCGTTTCGGGAACTCTATTATGGATCAGCTGTTTCTGAGAATTCTTGGTATAAGCTAACGGTCTTACAAACAAAATTACAGAGACATTTGTTCAAAAAATCGATTACATGTTAGATCGATAAGTAACGTACTTTTAGAGTACTGTTTTACTTTATCAACAGTGTTTCCGAGGCCTTCGCTGTCTTACAATCTCTAGGCAATCAGACAACGGCATAAACCTACGCATTATACTCGCAATCAGATAATGGCGTAAACCTGCGCAATCAGAGGAAAAATTCCCGAAACCTAACCGAGCGTTAGTCAAATGCAAGGTATATAAAACACTCTGTACATGCACGCCTTTAAATAAAAAAAAGTGCGACGCACTATAGGCGCGACTTAGGCCAAACACCTAAAAATATTCACAGAGAGATGGATGGACGGATGGGCGGGCGGGGGGGGGGAAGGTGGCAGGCAGATGGATGGTCGGACAGATGGATGGATGGGCGGAGAGACGGACGCACGTACACATGGAGAGATAGATGGCCGGACTGACGGACAGATGGCCGGACGAACGGATGGACGAACTGACGAACGTATGCACGGACGGACGCATGCATGCACGGACGGACGGCAATACAGACGGATGGACAGACGGACGGATGGACGAACAGACATACAGACAGACAGACTTATAGTAGTTGTGAATCATAACTAGAACAGCTGCAAGACGTACATTTATAGAAGCCACACCTATTAAAGACATTTTGTAAGCTATTTAACATTACCCGCATGCTTATGTTTCCACAGGTTAATACAAAATGACACATGATGCAGAGATGTATTCATATTCCACCAAGCACGTGCCAGCCAAATATGGGGATGTGGTTGTGGCCAATAAACACCTACAACTGAAACTGGAACAAGAATCCGACATGATGGACGAACAGTTGAAGGCTGATATGAAAAACTATCAAAAGGAACGAGCGTGTTTGAGATCCAAATTAACATCTCATTTGCATAACAAAAAGATAAACGGCATTGAACATGCTATTAGCAGTATGGAAGATTTACATGAAGCGTGTGATCTAGATAACCAGGACAGCTCTGCTAGGTTCAGATCCAGTTCCTTTGGTCGGTATCTGGATATAAGGACAAAGCCAACAATTAGATTACAAGACGATCTCGTCGATACACGATCTGTACAATATAATAGTGCCCGGAGTCCAGTAGGGAACTCTCCAAATGACCTTCCTAGTCAGGGTGACAGAAGACTTCTCTCTCGCAGTCTATCCTTGAGAACAAATACTAACAGCCAGATTGATTGTGGAATGAAGAAATACAATCTTCGTAAAACTCTAAGTGTATCACCGTTAATTCCGAGAAAGGATATACCCAGTCCGTCGCAGTCACCCGGTAACTCCAGCTTGGAGTCGTCACCCTGTGGCAGTCATGAGAATCTGTCTTCCGCCATGTCCACGGGAACTCGGACAGCTCCTAAATCACGCTTCTTCAAGCCTAGTTATAAATCATGTGAAATATCGTCATCTCAACGCCGACGTCTGGGGGATCAGCGATACTGTGACGAAATGACAGTTTTTTATGAGAAGTTTGATCGAGATGCTGCAAAGATACCAAATAAACCGTCACAGCGATCTGACATGGATAGCTTTGATTGCAAGGTGAAGCAGTGTGTACGCGGCATCTCACCTTGATCGAGAGATACATAGTGATCGAAAGGAAAGCCGATCGGGAATGGCTTATCAATACAAGAATGATCGCAAGAATTATACAACAAGTGTTTTCACTGTAGAACTGCCCGCGGAGAAAAATGGCTTGTAGAGCGATCATTGGTCAACAGACTGTATTCTCATCATGGACGCTTATCGGCGTCATAGTCGCCATCACAACCGTCTTTGCGTATGCATTTTAAACATAATTAACGAATAACAAAAACCTCATTGTCCGGTTTCACGAAACTTCTTAAGTCTAGTAATTTGCTTAGCTCGTAGTTATTTTCTTAAATCACTACAAATGCGTTTCTCGAAAAATCTTAAGCTCAAAACTACACAATATTTAAGACAAAAACGTAATTTTCTTAAGACTGGTATAGAGCAGTCTTAAGTTCAAAACTAGTCAGATAAATATGGCCGCCGTGAGAAACAACATTCGATAGAAGGCACGATTCACTCTGACAGAATATTCAGAGATCGGCAGAACCCGCTTAAAGACGCATAAAATACCGCCCCAGTATCGTTCATGCCATTAACCGTCCTTTTTTCAGCCGATTTAGAAAGACCAACAAAGCGATCTAATAAGGCATTTTTAACGTCGTAATCAATGCTATTTTAGCATTAATGAACATCCAATTATGACGTCATAATAGTGAAACGTCACAGGTATAGTCACTCATAGTCCGAGCAAGTTCTTGTTGCATGTTCACGGCGTTAAAGAGGAGCGTTAAAGTGTCCTACAAATCCATACACTCGTGTTTTTCACTGGTATAGTGGCATATGAAATAAGCAAATAACACTATATAGGCTCTAATAATAAATTAAATGCGTAACCACTGTTACTGCTGTAGTCCTTCTGGTTATTCTAACCGTGTTAGCCGCGTCTCCGAATTAGTAATCATTTCTGAATTAATCAATTAAATTTGAACATTTTGATTCGTATAAAAACAAATAAATTCTAAAAGAACATCGAAATATACGTAGTAGTTCTCGTCGGATTATTTGTCTGGCTTATCCACCACTTTCCCACATCTGTTAGACTTAATTACCAAATCGCAAATCCCCATCACTTTCATCAGCTTTGACCTTTTTGGCCCCGCACCTACCCCATGCAAAGGGGATGTAACAATTTGATTGGAGTTCAACAAATGCTTTCAGATGAGAAAGAGTGATGGAAGGAATGCTTATGATATTTGACCTTTTGACCCCGTCCACACCACGCCCACCCCCACCCCACCCAACCCCCAACCCCACACACACACACACGCACGCACGCACGCACTCACTCACTCACTCACGCACGCACGCACGCACGCACGCACGCACGCACGCACGCACGCACGCACATCATGGTATGCAGCCCGCAATAAATAGATATATCATCTCACAATCTGCAATCATATGCGACCGTGATCATCCCGTATTATTTGACTAATGACACAATGACTAGACACGCGTGTACCAATCGAATCGGCCGTAATACATGTAGGTTTAGGGAATAATACTACTTTTCTTACCCGGTAGTCCGTCCATCATGGCAGAATTTTCATAGGCCAGAGTCAGAGAACTCGATCGACTACGTACACAGGTTAAATTTTCAAAAAGAACCACAGAGCAGAGCCACGTAAAAATGTAGCCTCTCAGTCAGTAATGATATGGGTAACCCATAACAAATTTTGTTGAATTCCTGTAAATCGTTTATCGGAGATAATCGGATGGGCAGGCTGACGCACGGACAGACAGACGGGTGGAGAAGATTTTAATATCCCTTGAGGGATTTTCTTCAAACCATTTTTCCAAAAACGTGTGGGGATAATAATGCAGCCGCCACGAACATGTTAGGCATATATGGGCATATACCTACGCTGTTGATGTCCGTCTGCTTCTAGTTGACCTGGCCTGAAAGGCCAACTGAACTTATGTCATGGCGGCCGTCCGTCGTCCCGACAGTTTGTTTACCAGAAATGGTCAATGTGATACACCTCCATAGCTGCTTGACATATTTCAACCAGATTTGGTTGGAATTACAATATGATGGTGAGCTCCAGAACTTCCATTCAGAATTTTGATTGGTCCGTTTTTCAGATGGCCTTCTTGTTTAATGTAGAGAATCATGTATATTTAAATGCAAATGTTAATGACCCAGGTGGACGTCACAGGCCCTTGGGCCTCTTGCTTTTATTTGTTACCAGCAATAAGATGTTAATAATGTATATTCATTCATAATCTGCTGGAGATAATAAACCTCCGGATGTGCAGGAGATGCTCTCTGAGAGCATATAGAAATCACACATTTTTCTGGACTGGAGGAGGGGAAGAGTCCCCAACTCACTTCCACTCTACCGTCAGACCCACCACCCCACCCACCCAACCCCGCGAGCGACTGGTACTGCGCCACATCCATGATTCACCACCCCACCCCAAAATTGTTTCTGTAAAGTTATTGCCATCGAAATATATTTCTGACCACAAGATAAACGAAATTGTTCGGTCGGTCGATAGTGGTTCATCGCAAATCCCCACGTCTACCGCTTTGAAATTTGGACCCCCCCCCCAACCCCACGGACGCACGCACGCATGCTCGCACGCACGCCCGCACGCTCGCACGCACGCACGCACGCTCTCTCGCTCGATCGCATGCACGTACATATGTACGTACGCACGCACGCACACACACATACACACCCATCATCCCCACCGCCTCATGGAGCGGAGCCAAATGTAAATGTCTACTTGCACTACAGTATAGCTTAAGGTCAGTGTATATGTGGACACACAATAGTCTGGAATCATGAAATTTTCCGCTGAAAGCAAACAAATTGTCAAGACGAATCCCGGGCAAAATCCCATTGGACAAAATCCCGCCGGACATTATCCTACCGGACAAAATCCCACCCGGACAAAATCCCATCCGGACATAATCCCAAAGGGACAAAATCCCACCCGAACAAAATCCCACCGGACATAATCCCACCCGGACATAATCCCACACGGACAAAATCCACCCGGACATAATCCCACCCAGTACAAAATCTTGGCCGTACATAATCCCATCGTACGAGCAGCAACTTGTAAAATCACTACCATTGAAACATTATCATAAGTCAGACCACGTGGAAAAATCGATATCATTCGAATCACTTCAAGAGCGATCTTTTAAGCAGCAGCATCA
>CM067374.1:17991665-18007091 GCA_034401795.1 Chaetoderma sp. LZ-2023a
AGCGTGATTATTCGAGCTTAAATCAGTGCTGTCCACTTAGATGGCATGGCTATTCGAGCTTGAATCAATGCTGGCCACTTAGATGGCATGGCTATTCGAGCTTGAATCAATGCTGTCCTCTGAGACAGCGTGACTCTGGGCTTGAACCAGTGCTGCCCACTTAAACAGCCTGAATATTCGATCAGGAATCAGTGTGGCTCATTTAGACGGCATAGCTATTCGAGCTTGAATCTGTGCTGCCCACTTAGACGACATGGCTATTCGAGCTTGGATCACTACTGCCCAGATGGACAGCATGGCTATTCGAGCTTGAATCAGTGCTGCCCACAAAGACAGCGTGGCTATGCGAGCTTGAGTCAGTGCTGCCAAAAAAAAGACAGCGTGGCTATGCGAGCTTGGATCACTACTGCCCACAAAGACAGCGTGGCTATGCGAGCTTGAATCAGTGCCGATCATTTAGACGGCATGGCTATTCGAGCTTGAATCAGTGCTGACCACCTAGACAGCGTGGCTATTCGACCGTGAATAAATGCTGCCCACTGAGACTGTTTGACTCTTTGAGCTTGAACCAGTGCTGCCCACTTAGACTGCGTGACTATTCGAGCGTGAATCAGTGTTGCCCACTTAGACAGCGTGACTATACGAGTTGGAATCAGTGCTAACCACTTAGACGGTGTAACTATTCGAGCCTACATCAGTGCTGCCCACGTGACTATTCGAATTTGAATCGGTGTTGCCCACTTAGACGGTGTAGCTTTTCAAGCCTACATCAGCGCTGCCCACTTAGACAGCGTGACGATTCCAGCTTTAATCAGTGTTTCCCACTTTTACAGCGTAAATATTCATGCTTGAATCAGTGCTGTCCACTTAGACAGCGTGACTATTCCACCTTGAATCAGTGCTGTCCACTTAGACAGCGTTTCCATTCGAGCTCGAATCAGTGCTGCCCACTTAAACAGCCTGAATATTCGAGCAGGAATCAGTGTGGCTCATTTAGACGACATGGCTATTCGAGCTTGGATCACTACTGCCCAGATGGACAGCGTGGCTATTCGAGCTTGAATCAGTGCTGCCCACAAAGACAGCGTGGCTATGCGAGCTTGAATCAGTGCTGCCAAAAAAAAGACAGCGTGGCTATGCGAGCTTGGATCACTACTGCCCACAAAGACAGCGTGGCTATTCGAGCTTGAATCAGTGCTGCCCACAAAGACAGCGTGGCTATGCGAGCTTGAATCAGTGCCGATCATTTAGACGGCATGGCTATTCGAGCTTGAATCAGTGCTGACCACCTAGACAGCGTGGCTATTCGACCGTGAATAAATGCTGCCCACTGAGACTGTTTGACTCTTTGAGCTTGAACCAGTGCTGCCCACTTAGACTGCGTGACTATTCGAGCGTGAATCAGTGTTGCCCACTTAGACAGCGTGACTATACGAGTTGGAATCAGTGCTAACCACTTAGACGGTGTAACTATTCGAGCCTACATCAGTGCTGCCCACGTGACTATTCGAATTTGAATCGGTGTTGCCCACTTAGACGGTGTAGCTTTTCAAGCCTACATCAGCGCTGCCCACTTAGACAGCGTGACGATTCCAGCTTTAATCAGTGTTTCCCACTTTGACAGCGTAAATATTCATGCTTGAATCAGTGCTGTCCACTTAGACAGCGTGACTATTCCACCTTGAATCAGTGCTGTCCACTTAGACAGCGTTTCCATTCGAGCTCGAATCAGTGCTGCCCACTTAAACAGCCTGAATATTCGAGCAGGAATCAGTGTGGCTCATTTAGACGACATGGCTATTCGAGCTTGGATCACTACTGCCCAGATGGACAGCGTGGCTATTCGAGCTTGAATCAGTGCTGCCCACAAAGACAGCGTGGCTATGCGAGCTTGAATCAGTGCTGCCAAAAAAAAGACAGCGTGGCTATGCGAGCTTGGATCACTACTGCCCACAAAGACAGCGTGGCTATTCGAGCTTGAATCAGTGCTGCCCACAAAGACAGCGTGGCTATGCGAGCTTGAATCAGTGCCGATCATTTAGACGGCATGGCTATTCGAGCTTGAATCAGTGCTGACCACCTAGACAGCGTGGCTATTCGACCGTGAATAAATGCTGCCCACTGAGACTGTTTGACTCTTTGAGCTTGAACCAGTGCTGCCCACTTAGACTGCGTGACTATTCGAGCGTGAATCAGTGTTGCCCACTTAGACAGCGTGACTATTCGAGTTTGAATCAGTGCTAACCACTTAGACGGTGTAACTATTCGAGCCTACATCAGTGCTGCCCACTTAGGCAGCGTGACTATTCGAATTTGAATCGGTGTTGCCCACTTAGACGGTGTAGCTTTTCAAGCCTACATCAGCGCTGCCCACTTAGACAGCGTGACGACTCCAGCTTGAATCAGTGTTTCCCACTTTGACAGCGTAAATATTCATGCTTGAATCAGTGCTGTCCACTTAGACAGCGTGACTATTCCACCTTGAATCAGTGCTTCCCACTCTGACAGCGTCACTATTCATGCTTGAATCAGTGCTGTCCACTTAGACAGCGTTTCCATTCGAGCTCGAATCAGTGCTGTCCACTTAGACAGCGTGACTATTCGAGTTTGAATCAGTGCTAACCACTTAGACGGTGTAACCATTCGAGCCTACATCAGTGCTGCCCACTTAGGCAGTGTGACTATTCGAATTTGAATCGATGTTGCCCACTTAGACGGTGTAGCTTTTCAAGCCTACATCAGCGCTGCCCACTTAGACAGCGTGACTATTCCACCTTGAATCCGTGCTGCCCACTCTGACAGCGTGAATATTCATGCTTGAATCAGTGCTGTCCACTTAGACAGCGTGGCCATTCGAGCTTGAATCAGTGCTGTCCACTTTGACAGCGTGACTATTCCAGCTTGAATCAGTGCTGTCCACTTAGACAGCGTGGCCATTCGAGCTTGAATCAGCGCTGTCCACTTAGACAGCGTGGCCATTCGAGCTTGAATCAGGGCTGCCCACTTTGACAGCGTGACTATTCGAGTTTGAATCAGCACTGTCTACTTTGACAGCGTGACTATTCGAGTTTGAATCAGCACTGTCCACTTAGACAGCGTGACTATTCGAGTTTGAATCAGCACTGTCCACTTAGACAGCGTGACTATTCGAGTTTGAATCAGCACTGTCCACTTAGACAGCGAGACTATTCCAGCTTGAATCAGTGCGGCCCACGTAGACATCGTGATTATTCCAGCTTGGATTAGTGCTGTCCACTTAGACAGCATGATTAGTCCAGCTTGAATCAGTGCTGTCCGCTTAGACGGCGTGACTATTCCAGCTTGAACCAGTGCTATCCGCGTAGACAGCATGATTAGTCCAGCTTGAACCAGTGCTGTCCGCCGTGACTTTCCAGCTTGAATTAGTGGCATAGCCAGTTGCAATGGAAGTATGAATCGCACACAGGATACGATAGTTAGGATTCGACGAACGTATGTGTATATAATACCACCAGGACAGCTTCCTTATTTTGCTATAAGCTGTGCGCATAAATAATCCGCAAACATCTCGCGCACACATCAAAGCAAGATTCACCCAAGATTTTCCAGATCACTGGACCATATAATACGTTCCTAGGCGCTGTGGGCACGTCTATTACTATGCAATGATTCGTCTACTACTGATTCAAGCGTCACGATGATATAGTCATTATGTAGTCCTAGCTATTCAATGGAACATGATAAAATACATAAACCAGAGAAGAAAGTATGTCGTAAATGATTGGTACACTACATTTAAAAGTTAAGTTGCCGGATTAAAAATGCTCAAATGCTTTCACCAACAAAAGTAGCAATGCCGCATTTCAGCTTGCGTGACCAATGTTCACCAGTGTTTGATGCTAAGTGAACTGGCAACAGTTGTCAATGTAATGCTAATTTCAACATAGCAGGCGTGTTTGGTGCAACGTCGATGGTCATTGTGTTCTCAGCCTGTACGATTCCCACTAATTGTTTTTTTCTCGCCGAGCTGATCAACAGGGCATTTAGACATGTACTCTATGGATTATCATCACATTTTCATTTGGTCTCTCTTGCCCATTCATGGTATTCCGTCATTAACATTGCTAGCTGTATAGATACGTATAGATCAGAACTAGATTACATTTTAACATTAGCATTTTAGATTTTCTTAAGTCATCTTACAAAACATAATCGCATACTGCTGGATAAAGCACGTCACTTAACAAACACAGTGACATACTGCTGGATAAAGTACGTCATCTTAACAAACACAGTGACATACTGCTGGATAAAGTACGTCATCTTACCTAGCATAATCGCATGTTGCTGGATAAAGCAAGCCATCCTACCAAGCATAATCGCATGCTGCTGGATAAAGCAAGCCACCCTACCAAGCATAATCGCATGCTGATGGGTAAAGCAAGCCACCCTACCAAGCATAATCGCATGCTGCTGGATAAAGCAAGCCAACCTACCAAGCATAATCGAATGCTGCTGGATAAAGCAAGCCACCCTACCAAGCACAATCGCATACTGCTGGATAAAGCAAGCCATCTTACCAAACATAATCGCATACTGCTGGATAAGGTACGTCATCTTAACAAACATAGTGGCATACTGCTGGATAAAGTACGCCATCTTAACAAATATAGTGGCATGCTGCTGGATAACGTACGCCATGTTACCAAACATAATCGCATGCTGATGTATAAAGTACGTCATCTTAACAAACATAGTGGCATACTGCTGGATAAAGTACGTCATCTTAACAAACATAATCGCATACTGCTGGATAAAGTACGTCATCTTACCAAACATAGTGGCATACTGCTGGATAAAGTACGTCATCTTAACAAACATAGTGGCATACTGCTGGATAAAGTACGCCATCTTAACAAATATAGTGGCATGCTGCTGGATAACGTACGCCATGTTACCAAACATAATCGCATGCTGATGTATAAAGTACGTCATCTTAACAAACATAGTGGCATACTGCTGGATAAAGTACGTCATCTTAACAAACATAATCGCATACTGCTGGATAAAGTACGTCATCTTACCAAACATAATCGCATACTGCTGGATAAGGTACGTCATCTTAACAAACATAGTGGCATACTGCTGGATAAAGTACGCCATCTTAACAAATATAGTGGCATGCTGCTGGATAACGTACGCCATGTTACCAAACATAATCGCATGCTGATGTATAAAGTACGTCATCTTAACAAACATAGTGGCATACTGCTGGATAAAGTACGTCATCTTAACAAACATAATCGCATACTGCTGGATAAAGTACGTCATCTTACCAAACATAGTGGCATACTGCTGGATAAAGTACGTCATCTTAACAAACATAGTGGCATACTGCTGGATAAAGTACGTCATCTTAACAAACATAGTGGCATGCTGCTGGATAAAGTACGTCATCTTAACAAACATAGTGGCATACGGCTGGATAAAGTACGTCATCTTAACAAACATAATCGCATACTGCTGGATAAAGTACGTCATCTTAACACACATAGTGACATGCTGCTGGATAAAGTACGCGATCTTACTATGGTACAGATGATGGCAGAGGTTCAGCACACACAGAAAGATACACACAAGGATACACAACTGACAACACGATTCATAAACAGACATATACCACATGCGCACCAGGATACGGAATATATACAGCACACTCCAGGACAGAAATGGATATACACACACGCCCATAAAGGAGAACCTAGAGGACCCCATGCATGCGAGCACAGGACAGTCACATCACATGCATGAATAAATGAATAAGCCACGCCCACAGATAAACACACAAGTGAACTAACATTCATCGACAGTGACACACACCGCCATTAACTTACACACACACACATCTACGGATTATATACACCCTAGGCTTATACGAAAGGGGATTGTTGAATATATTGTGTCCATATTTTATGGTTGTAGTTAATCTAGTAATATGTACTGTATATACTGAACGTGTTGTCACGGATCAGGTGCAACTGTTTGTCACCAAGGTTTGTGACTATGGACTGACGTCACACGTTTCGAATAGAACATGGGGCGGCAGTCTGTTGGAGTTTGGGCTGGGCACGGCCACTTGTTGTTTTGGATAGCTGGTCCAACTCCGCGACTTGAATATCAAACTGTGGATTGTGGCCAACTGTGCAAACGAACCAGCGACAGTGTCCCAGCGTAAGTTGTACATCAATAAAATATTACCGTAACTATAAAGACGCGTATGTGTTATCTCAACAGCCAGATGAAAGATCCTGATGATAGGCAAATGAACAGTATTAGATTGGTGGAATGATCCGGCTCTGGCTTCGTGAAGATAAACACATTTATTTGTAATACTCTAATTTGCGAATAGGGTTAATAATTTTAATAAAATCGATTGACAGTTCGCTTGAATCTCTCGCTGCCAAGCAATCCCCACGACCCGTGAACGACGCAGGACAGGCAGCAAACAAGAGACGATTGAAATACGAGGTGAGGATAGATACAGAGTATCCTAGGGGAAGCAGGGGATAGTATGGTACAGAGGACGGGAGAGTTTCAGCACACACAGAAATACACACACAAGGACACACAACTGAACACACGATTCATAAACAGACATATACCACATGTGCACCAGGATACGGAATATACACAGCACACTCCAGGACAGAACAGAATATACACACACGGCAATAAAGGAGCACACAGAGGACCCCAGGCACGCGCACACAGGACAGTCACATCACATGCATCAATAAATGAACAAGCCACGCCCACAGATAAGCACACACGTGAACTAGCATACATCGACAGTGACACACACCGCCATTGACTTACATAAACTACTACGGATTATATATACACCAGGCTTATACGACAGAGGATTATTGAATATATTGGGTCCATATTTTATTGTTGTAGTTAATCTAGTAATACGTACTGTATATACTGAACATGTTGTGACGGATCAGGTGCAACTGTTTGTCACCAAGGTTTGTGACCATGGACTGACGTCACATGTTTCGAATAGAACATGGGACGGCAGTCAGTGGGAGTTTGGCGCTGGGCACGGCCACTTGTTGTTTTGGATAGTTGGTCCCACTCCGCGACTTGAATATCAAACTGTGGATTGTGGCCAACTGTGCAAACGAGCCAGCGATAGTGTCCCAGCGTAAGTTGTACATTAATAAAGTATTACACACGTATGTGTTATCTCACCAGCCAGATGAAAGATCCTGATGATAGGAAAACAAACGGTATTAGATTACCAAACATAATCGCATGCTGCTGGATAAAGCACGCCATCTTACCAAACATAATCGCATACGGCTGGATAAAGTACGTAATCTCAACAAATATAGTGGCATACTGTTGGACAAAGCACGACATCTTACTAAACATACTCGCATACTGCTAGATAAAGTACATCATCTTAACAAACATAGTGGCATACTGCTAGATAAAGTACGTCATCTTAACAAACATAGTGGCATACTGCTGGATAAAGTACACCATCTTACCTAGCATAATCGCATACTGCTGGATAAAGAACGTCATCTTAGCAAATATAGTGGCATACTCCTGGATAAAGTACGCCATCTTTACCAGACATAGGGGCATACATCTGGATAAAGTACGCCATCTTACCAAACATAATCGCATACTTCTGGATAAAGCACGACATCTTACCAAACATAATCGCATGCTGTGCATAAAGTACGTCATCTTACCAAACATAGTGGCATACTGCTGGATAAGACACCTCATCTTACCAAACATAGTGGCATGCTGCTGGATAAAGTACGCCATCTTACCAAACATAATCGCATGCTGCTGGATAAGACACCTCATCTTACCAAACATAGTGACATACTGCTGGATAAGACACCTCATCTTACCAAACATAGTGACATACTGCTGGATAAGACACCTCATCTTACCAAACATAGTGGCATGCTGCTGGATAAAGTACGCCATCTTACCAAACATAATCGCATGCTGCTGAATAAGACACCTAATCTTACCAAACATAGTGACATACTGCTGGATAAGACACCTCATCTTACCAAACATAGTGGCATGCTGCTGGATAAAGTACGCCATCTTACCAAACATAATGGCATACTGCTGGATAAAGTATGTCATCTTACCAAACATAATCGCATACTGCTGGATAAGACACCTCATCTTACCAAACATAGTGGCATGCTGCTAGATAAAGTACGTCATCTTAACAAACATAGTGGCATACTGCTGGATAAAGTACGCCATCTTACCAAACATAATCGCATACTTCTGGATAAAGCACGCCATCTTACCAAACATAATCGCATACTTCTGGATAAAGCACGACATCTTACCAAACATAATCGCATGCTGTGCATAAAGTACGTCATCTTACCAAACATAGTGGCATACTGCTGGATAAGACACCTCATCTTACCAAACATAGTGGCATGCTGCTGGATAAAGTACGCCATCTTACCAAACATAATCGCATGCTGCTGGATAAGACACCTCATCTTACCAAACATAGTGACATACTGCTGGATAAGACACCTCATCTTACCAAACATAGTGACATACTGCTGGATAAGACACCTCATCTTACCAAACATAGTGGCATGCTGCTGGATAAAGTACGCCATCTTACCAAACATAATCGCATGCTGCTGAATAAGACACCTAATCTTACCAAACATAGTGACATACTGCTGGATAAGACACCTCATCTTACCAAACATAGTGGCATGCTGCTGGATAAAGTACGCCATCTTACCAAACATAATGGCATACTGCTGGATAAAGTATGTCATCTTACCAAACATAATCGCATACTGCTGGATAAGACACCTCATCTTACCAAACATAGTGGCATGCTGCTAGATAAAGTACGTCATCTTAACAAACATAGTGGCATACTGCTGGATAAAGTACGCCATCTTACCAAACATAATCGCATACTTCTGGATAAAGCACGACATCTTACCAAACATAATCGCATGCTGTGCATAAAGTACCTCATCTTACCAAACATAGTGACATACTGCTGGAAAAGACACCTCATCTTACCAAACATAGTGGCATGCTGCTGGATAAAGTACGCCATCTTACCAAACATAATTGCATGCTGCTGAATAAGACACCTAATCTTACCAAACATAGTGACATACTGCTGGATAAGACACCTCATCTTACCAAACATAGTGGCATGCTGCTGGATAAAGTACGCCATCTTACCAAACATAATGGCATACTGCTGGATAAAGTATGTCATCTTACCAAACATAATCGCATACTGCTGGATAAGACACCTCATCTTACCAAACATAGTGGCATGCTGCTGGATAAAAGTACGTCATCTTACCAAACATAGTGACATGCTGCTGGATAAGACACCTCATCTTACCAAACATAGTGACATACTGCTGGATAAGACACCTCATCTTACCAAACATAGTGACATACTGCTGGATAAGACACCTCATCTTACCAAACATAGTGACATACTGCTGGATAAGACACCTCATCTTACCAAACATAGTGGCATGATGCTGGATAAAGTACGCCATCTTACCAAACATAATGGCATACTGCTGGATAAGACACCTCATCTTACCAAACATAGTGACATACTGCTGGATAAGACACCTCATCTTACCAAACATAGTGGCATGCTGCTGGATAACGTACGTCATCAACGTACCAAACATAGTGACATACTGCTGGATAAGACACATCATCTTACCAAACATAGTTACCTACTGCTGGATAAGGCACCTCATCTTACCAAACATAGTGGCATTCTGCTGGATAAAGTACGCCATCTTACCAAACATAATCGCATGCTGATGTATAAAGTATGTCATCTTACCAAACATAATCGCATACTGCTGGATAAAGTACGCTATCTTACCAAACATAGTAGCATACTGCTGGATAAAGTACGCCACCTTACCAAACATAGTGGCATACTGCTGGATAAAGTACGTAACTAAATCTGACACTCCTATTTGGAGATAAAAGATGATGATTCTATATGATTGCTGGTCACACGACCACTAGGCTTAATAAATTCCGTTATATGGCCACCAAAGAGCTATGAACACATAGTGCAAGTGAGATGTAGTATGCACCCACTCATTGATCACATACTCGCTGACAATAATAGGCAGGTTTTGCAGTCGGCGATCTCTCGGCTGGAAATATGAATCTAATTTCTCATGCATCCAGTCTGCCTAATACTGTCTCGATTACATGGACAAAAGTTTCTTCCTACACGTCTCCGAGCATTGTATTAAAAACATATTTCTTATATTATTGTCCATATTTATATAACATGTTGTCCTCGGGGTATAAATGTATGGACGTTAGTCTGTAGGTATTAGCTATTCTAAGGCAGTGTTGATTTTAGCATAGCCTTGTAGCAGCACACCCAAACGTCACTTGAGACCAATAAACCCATATATGTTCGCTGTCTAGCACTTACGTTAAAAGACAATGATTGTCCCTGTGGAACGGTTAGTTAAGCCGAACGTCGTGAAAACACGATTTATCTTTACTGAAAGCGGAAAACAAAAATTTCATATAAACTGTATAGATTACTACATAATCTTTTATCGAATAGCACATTTCAGTGGCCATGGATGCTGCATATTAAAAAAGTGTTAGATAATACCGGCCTGTCGATTATGTGGACAAATCAAGACCCGTGCCGTACGGACTGGTTAAAATCAGTATTAAATCAACAGCTCTCTGATCAGTATATGCAAGAGTGGCGCGAAGAAATCTTCAATAGCAGATTATGCATCACAATCAGGATTTACAAACAGGTTTTAAAACTCGAGAAATATCTAATCTCTTCCAGGAAACCTTTCAAAAATACTGTGTAAATTTGGAACCAGCAACCACCGACTACCGATAGAAGAGGGGAGGTATGCAGGTATCGTTCCCAGACATGCACGTTTTTTTGCAATCCATGTGACCTAAATGCACTAGGCGACGAATTCCACTACTTATTTGAATGCCCTGAAATAAATCCAGAGAGAAGAATGTATCGTCCTAAATATTATGCACTTCGCCCACATACACATAAAATGTATCAACCTTTCAATACAAAAAAACCGCAAAACAATAATAGCTCTCTGCAAATATGTTGACATAATTATGAATAAATTTAAAAAGAAGAAATGTCAGATTATGTAATTATCGGCGCGTAAAGCTTGCCATACCTATTGCTCCCACAAATTTATGCACGTCTCAGCGAGTGGCGGTGGCGGTAGTAGTAGTAACAGTAACTATACAGTATTCATACTACCCGCCGCCGCCATCATCATCATCATCATCATCATCATCATCATCAGTTTACGACCACTACTATAATCACATTTATTTATATCATTGAAAATCATAAACACCTATACGATTTAATTATGTATATAACATATGTAACCGCCATTATATGTATATTCCATGTGTATATGTTTCGTACACTTCTAAAGAAGTTACCGAATAATCTTGAATTGAATTAAGAAATGCGAGGTCTATGGCTAGAAATGGGAGGGGAATAGTTGGAAATAGGAGGGTTATGGCTAGAGATGGGCGGGGTATAGCTAGAAAGAGGCAGGGAATAGCTTTAAATGGGCGGGAATAGTTAGAAATATTCAGAAATGGACGGGTATGGTTAGAAAGCGTTGGGTTATGGCTAGAAATAGGTGGGCTATGGCTGGAAATGGGCGGGCTATGGTTAGAAATGAGAGGGGAATAGTTGGAACTGGGAAGGGAATAGCTAGAAAATAGAAAGGTCGTGGCTAGAGATGGGGGGGGGGATAACTAGAAATTGGCGGGGAATAGCTGGGAATGAGCGGGGAATAGCTAAAAATAGGCGCGGAATAGCTGGAAATGTGCGGGTTATGACTAGAAATTACTGGGTTATGGCTAGAAATAGGCGGGTTATGGCTGGATATGGGCGGGTTATGGCTAAAATAGTAAGGTGATGGGCAAAGATGGGCGGGGAATAGCGAGAAATGGGAAGGGAATAGGTAGAAATAGGTGGGGAATAGCTGGAATTAGGAGGGAAATAGCAAGAAATGTGCGGGTTATAGCTAGAAATTGCCGGGTTATGGCTAGAAATAGGCGTGTTATGGCTGGAAATGGGAGGGTTATGGCTAGAAATGGGTGGGTTATGGATAGCGGGTTATGGCCAGAAATGGGCGAGGAATGGCTGGAAATGGGAGGGGAATAGCTGGAAATGAGAAGGGAATAATTGGAAATGGGCGCGGACTAGCTATAAATGGCCGAGTTATGGCTAGAAATGGGCTGGGAATAGCTTAGAAATGGGATCGTAATAGCTAGAAATGGGCAGATAATAGCTAGGAATGGGCGAATAAAGCTAGAAATGGGAGGGACATAGCTAGAAATCGTTCCCGTCATTTATGCTGTATTATCTGCTGAGCAATGGATATACATCCTATCATGTTTGACTGATTGTGTGAGTGCGTGCGTGCGTGTGTATGGGAGACTCACAATTCTGAGACTAACCCGTATCGCAAAATCTGTCACGAGGTTAAGCACTCTGGCGTGAGACAAACGAAAAATGGTGAACAGAATTCAACTAACATTCATTGCCGCCTAGGACATTAACGACTATTATTTGAATTGCTTTCAGAAGCTAGAGCAGTCGTTACAGAATCGAGTAAATCATTAGTAAAATATCGAATGGAATTCGTTAACTGCGGATGTTCCAGTCGGCGCATTACGAACGGTCTTTAGTATTGAGTGGGTGTCTTCGCCACATCCAGCGATTACCGCAGGCGACAAGATTCTTCAATCCTGACGGGAAAACAGTAGCTATCAATCAAATCTGAGGCTTAGTACAGATTCTAAAACATTTCCTACGATTAGCGACATGATTACGGATGACGGATGATTCAAGCTTCGCGATTCTTTGTTGCAATGATTTATACAAAAAGGATAAGGCAAATGCAGTTACAAACAGCACAATACGGTGGAAATAGCATACACTGTAATGGATCTTGGGCTATTTATCTATACATGTGCGTGCATAGTACAAGTAATTTACCGCCCTAAATGACATTTAAGGAGGGTAAATCTTCAGTAGCCTAATTTTGGAGAGGCCCTCAAAGGACATAAATACACATATAAAAATATATAGATTATATTACATTTATGTACACTCAGTTACATACTCGGCTGCGCTCCCTTGGTATCACATATGTTCTCTCGCTCGCCTATGTGTTTACTCGCTCGCAAGCTCATCCATTCAGTCGCTCACTTGGCCACTTACCCACTCGCCAGCACATACGCGCATTCGCTCCCAAGCTCATTCATTCGCTCACTCACTCAATTACTGACTTGCTCACTCGCACGCTCGCCCATACGCACGTTTTCTCACACGCTGAGACGCTCATTCGCATACTCATTTGCTCATACGCTCGCTCGGTGGGTCACCTACTCGCCCCTCATACGCGAATTCGCTTGTAAGCTCAGTCATTCGCTCACTCACTCACTTATTGTCTCGCTTCCTTGCACGCTCGCTCACACACACGTTTTCTCACACGAGTGCACGTTCATTTGCATTCCCATTTGCTCATGCACTCATTTATTCGCTCACTCATTCACTTTCAAACTCACACTTAAGCTCACTCGTTCACACACCTGCTCGCTCATTTACCCGCGCACCCATTCGCTCAACATATATTTACACAAATCAGTTATTTTAAATATGTATTTATACATAACCATTTCAACACCGACATGTTGGCATAATAATTTCAAGGCGATCTTGCAGGTAAGCTGGTGGATATTTTAAAATAATTATTTGACCAAAAGATGTAAGTGGAGTGAGTACCAACAGTTCTAGTAAAATTAGTATCAAACTATTCAGCAGGGAAACCTTTTCGTTTCTTTTCCGTAATTGCGTGTTTGTCAAGATTTAAATGGTTAAGAATCACATATATTTAATTTTCAATTCAATTTCAATGTATTATTTACAAACCCCGAAACACATTCAGACAAATGGGAAATATTTATACAATATTAGAATTATCATTATTATTATTATTATTATTATTATTATTATTATTATTATTATTATGATTAAATTCTTTTTGTACTGTTGCACTTCAATCTCTAGATCTGCAGATTATTACCTACTTAGTCCATGTTTCCGCTAGAGCGCCATTCCAGGGCAATTCCATACGTTAGCATGGCGTTACTCAGGATTAGCTCTCCAGAGCGAACACGGCCTTAGGGTCATTTAAGGAAAATCAAGGTGTTTAAATCGATCCTAACATACGTAAAGCTAGAAAGCTCGGTGTATAACTGCAAATATATCCGTCTACTATTTAAACACCCCGTGCTTATATCATATATTAGATAAATATCAAAACATCATAATCAAAATGGGTGGGGGGGGGGGTGTCACATATTTTTGTTGTTCGTGTATTCTAAGCCTGTGTCCATACAATAGTGTTAATCCGGAACAACTCCATACAAAAATATGGCGTTTTGACGGATTAACTCTCCAGTGCGAAACGGCCTTAGGTTCATTTAAGGACAGTCAGTAACTTTCAGTCAAATTTTCCCAAAATATTCAGCAAGTCGGGGTTATTTGCTCATTAAAACTATTGCCTGGTAGCTTGCAGCAGCGAGTTGGATAACATAGAGATAAACTCACAAATACAGTTCATAAGTATTGTCCAAAAACAGCTATATTTTCCTTGAGCTGGTGGGATTCTGCCCTTTGAGGTCGACCGTCTCTGCGTTCTCCGTTCCATGGTTGGTATGGCCGCTTTCACGGATAATACGGTATGAGAATAGAAGAACCGGTATTGACACATCAACACACCACTACAAAGCTTCACTGCTTGTGAGACCCAGGCTGCGTTGAGCCACGAATGCCCATCAACATCCCAGCCATTCGCGTTCTAGGAAAATACCTGTATGCATGGCAGTTAAGATATTTTTCGGATTAACGACGTTCCGGAACTACCCATTCCATCGGCGGGGATTCAGGGGAGGATTGTTCGTCAATTCGTCCCATGGAATATCCGACAATTAGATGCTCTATCAGGAAAAGGACCAAATGGCAATCTCATGGGTGACAGCAGTGAGTAGGTAAGCCAACAGCGTATATTTACCGAGGGATATCCTTAACAAAATGCCACATTAAAGACTATGGTAAGGGCATACACGTCTGTGTCTAACTTCATTACACCTGCTGCATCCAATAACTCGAAGACGGTGCAATTAACCGGGGCTAAAGAAACCCGTAGAACCGGTAGTGTGAGTGGTACCTCAAGAATCTAGAATAAGTCAATGTGCCAGCGATACAACAAGCTTGTCTCGCTCCCTCCTTCCCTTCCTGCCCACCCCTCAATCCCAGAG
>CM067374.1:18007591-18030091 GCA_034401795.1 Chaetoderma sp. LZ-2023a
ACCATGCCCAGTGATTTCAGTGATTCCAGTGGTAAATCTTCAACAATAGTCCTTTCTTGGCCTGCAAATGGACATTCAATGAGCAAATATTATGAGTTTCCTAAAAATAATTTTCCATCACCGAGGTTAAATCAGATTGGTTAGCTGCATGTGTCCGCTTGGTAACTGTACTGCAATATAGCTCCAATAATGAATTTCAGAAGAGTAACTCACTTCTGTGCATCATAATTGTAAATACATTCAAACGTCGTGACTGTAAGCTCTGCGCATAAATAATCCGCAAGTGTCGCGCGCACAGATCAAAGGACGATTCAGACAAGATTTACCAGATCACTGGACCATATACTACGTTCCTAGGCGCCGTGGGCGCATCTGTTACTATGCAGTGATTCGTCTACTGCTTATTTAGACGGCGCGATTATATGGTCATGGCTAATCACAAGAACGGGAATAACACGAGTTAATAAAATAAATAAACTTGGGAAGGTCTGTCATAAATGATAGATACATAACATTTAAATTAAGATTTCAAATGTAAGAGCGTGTTCTTGGCTATCGATAAGCCATCGTGTGTCCATGCAACTAGAGATTTTCTCCTATCCACCCCTAGAATAAAATTCTAAAGTTTAACAGCTCTTGTGTAAACAGTGCATTAAAACGGCCAAATAATATTTATTAATATTTATTTAATTGACAATACTTTGATTTTTACAGCCAAAAAGAGTACCTTTGTAAATTTCTAACGAAAATTTACAAAAAATTTATTTTTGTTATCCTTGGAATGGATATAATACGTTCCTAGGCGCCGTGGACTGGATAAAGTATAATGGTAAAGAAAATTCAAATTTATTAGTAGCCAGTGTCCAATTTCAGACCAAGAAGAGTATTTTTGAACATTTACCACTGGGATGACTGGCTCTGTTACAGAGCCAGTCATTCCAGTGGTAAATTTTCAAGAAAATTCTTCTCTTAGCCTGCAAATTGACATATCTCAAGGTCCCTGCAGAGGTCGTTTTTACCAACTTGGCCATTAAAGGGGTACGTTGACACAAGATGGAGTTAAGTAACTAAGCTGGCCCTCCCTTTTCGTTAGGTAAACTTCTGAACCACTCGGATTAAAATTATCCTTACCTCTGAAGACTTCAACCAGTTATCGTACCGACTCACCTAACTCATGCATATTCAGAGAAACAGCTTACCTTCAAAGATCTATTTGCAACATTTATATGACTATCATAACATATCAGCTTGTCCAGAGAATTGTATAAGTGTTTAAGAAATGACAAAAACTTATTTATCTAAATCGTAGTTGAAACCGCTTGACTGCCTACCTTGCTTAAATACTTTCAATCATTTAAAAACAACAGGAGGACACATAATAGAGTGATCCGATCTGTCAATGTTGTATCTGGCACAGACGAGAACGTCACATAGTAGCTGACGTCAAAATGATATCATCACAAAAATCGAAATGTCACTCACAAAAGTGTACGAATTGTATGAGTTTGATGAGTGTACACAATTTAATACGCATTCTGTTGAATGTTGTAGGTAGCAACAGCACTCAGGTGAATCATATATTATAGTTACCTTGAAATATAGAATCTGAAAAGTCAGGTGTCAAAGTTTCAAATCGATTCCGGCAGGCGTAAAATGAGGGCAGAGCCGAGCTAGCAATGGAGGTTCCAGAGCTAGCAATGGACGTTCCAGAGCTAGCAATGGACGTTCCAGAGCTAGCAATGGACGTTCCAGAGCTAGCAATGGGCGTTCCAGAACTAGCAATGGGCGTTCCATAGCTAGCAATAGGCGTTCCAGAGCTAGCAATTGGCATTCCAGAGCTAGAAATGGGCGTTCAAGAGGTAGAAATGGGCGTTCCAGAGGTATAAATGGGCGTTCCAGAGGTAGAAATCGACGTTCCAGAGCTAGCAATGGGCGTTCCAGAGCTAGCAATGGGCGTTCCAGAGCTAGCAATGGGCGTTCCAGAGCTAGAAATGGGCGTTCCAGAGCTAGCAATGGGCGTTCCAGAGCTAGCAATGGGCGTTCCAGAGCTAGAAATGGGCGTTCCAGAGGTAGAAATCAATGTTCCAGAGCTAGCAATGGGCGTTCCAGATCTAGCAATCGACATTCCAGAGCTAGCAATGGGCGTTCCAGAGCTAGCAATGGGCGTTCCAGAGCTAGCAATGGCATTCCAGAGCTAGCAATGGGCGTTCCAGAGCTAGCAATGGGCGTTCCAGAGGTAGAAATGGGCGTTCCAGAGGTAGAAATCGACGTTCCAGAGGTAGAAATCAACGTTCCAGAGCTAGCAATGGGCGTTCCAGAGCTAGCAATCGGCGTTCCAGAGCTAGCAATGGGCGTTCCAGAGCTAGCAATGGGCGTTCCAGAGCTAGCAATTGGCGTTCCAGAGCTAGCAATGGGCGTTCCAGAGCTAGAAATGGGCGTTCCAGAGCTAGCAATGGGCGTTCCAGAGGTAATAATCAACGTTCCAGAGCTAGCAATGGGCGTTCCAGAGCTAGCAATGGGCGTTCCAGAGCTAGAAATGGGCGTTCCAGAGCTAGCAATCGACGTTCCAGAGCTAGCAATCGACGTTCCAGAGCTAGCAATGGGGGTTCCAGAGGTAGCAATGGGCGTTCCAGAGCTAACAATGGGCGTTCCAGAGCTAGAAATCGACGTTCCAGTGCTATAAATTGGCATTACAGACTAAGCAGTGGGCGTTCCAGACGTAGTAATGGGAGTTCCAGAGCTAGAAATGGGCGTTCTAGAGGTAGAAATGGACGTTCCAGAGCTAGCAATGGGCGTTCCAGAGCTAGCAATGGGCGTTCCAGAGCGAGCAATGGGCGTTCCAGAGCTAGCAATGGGCGTTCCAGAGCTAGAAATGGGCGTTCCAGAGGTAGAAATCGATTTTCCAGAGCTAGCTATGGGCGTTCCAGAGCTAGCAATGGGCGTTCCAGATCTAGCAATCGACGTTCCAGAGCTAGCAATGGGCGTTCCAGAGCTAGCAATAGGCGTTCCAGAGCTAGCAATGGGCGTCCCAGAGCTAGCAATGGGCGTTCTAGAGCTGGCAATGGGCGTTCCAGAGCTAGCAATGGCGTTGCAGAGCTAGCAATGGGCGTTACAGAGCTAGAAATGGGCGTTCCAGAGGTAGAAATCGATGTTCCAGAGCTAGCAATTGGCGTTCCAGAGCTAGCAATGGGCGATCCAGAGCTAGCAATAGGCGCTCCAGAGCTAAAAATTAGCGTTCTAGAGCTAGAAATGGGCGTTCCAGAGCTAGCAATGGGCGTTCTAGACCTATCAATGGGCGTTCCAGAGCTAGAAATGGACGTGTCAGAGGTAGCAATGGGCGTTCCAGAGGTAGCAATTGGCGTTCCAGAGCTATCAATGGGCGTTCCAGAGATATCAATGGGCGTTCCAGAGCTAGCAATGGGCGTTCCAGAGGTAGAAATCGACGTTCCAGAGGTAGAAATGGGCGTTCGAGAGGTAGAAATAGATGTTCCAGAGCTAGCAATGTGCGTTCCAGACCTAGCAATGGGCGTTCCAGAGCAAGAAATGGACGTACCAGAGGTAGCAATGGGCGTTGCAGTGGTATCAATTGGCGTTCCAGAGCTAGCAATGGGCGTTCCAGAGCTAGCAATGGACATTCCAGAGCTAGAAATGGGCGTTCCAGAGGTAGCAATGGGCATCCCAGAGCTAGCAATGGGCGTTCGAGAGCTAGAAATCGACGTTCCAGAGCTAGCAATTGGCATTCCAGAGCTATAAATTGGCGTTACAGACTTAGCAGTGGGCGTTCCAGACGTAGTATTGGGAGTTCCAGAGGTAGAAATGGGCGTTCCAGAGGTAGAAATGGACGTTCCAGAGCTGGCAATGGGCGTTCCAGAGCTAGCAATGGGCGTTCCAGAGCTAGCAATGGGCGTTCCAGAGCTAGCAATGGGCGTTCCAGAGCTAGCAATGGGGGTTCCAGAGCTAGCAATGGGCGTTCCAGAGCTAGAAATGGGCGTTCCAGAGCTAGCAATGGGCGTTCTAGAGCTGGCAATGGGCATTCCAGAACTAGCAATAGCGTTCCAGACCTAGCAATGGGCGTTCCAGAGCTAGCAATAGGCGTTCCAGAGCTAGAAATGGGCGTTCCAGAGGTAGAAATGGACGTTCCAGAGCTGGCAATGGGAGTTCCAGAGGTAGAAATCGACGTTCCAGAGGTAGAAATGGGCGTTCCAGAGGTAGAAATCGATGTTCCAGAGCTAGCAATGTGCGTTCCAGACCTAGCAATGGGCGTTCCAGAGCTAGAAATGGACGTTCCAGAGGTAGCAATGGGCGTTCCAGAGCTAGAAATGGGCGTTCCAGAGGTAGCAATGGGCGTTCCAGAGCTAGAAATGGGCGTTCCAGAGCTAGCAATGGGCGTTCCAGAGGTAGAAATCAAAGTTCCAGAGCTAGCAATGGGCGTTCCAGAGCTAGCAATGGGCGTTCCAGAGCTAGAAATGGGCGTTCCAGAGCTAGCAATCGACGTTCCAGAGCTGGCAATCGACGTTTCAGAGCTAGCAATGGGCGTTCCAGAGGTAGCAATGGGCGTTCCAGAGCTAGAAATCGACGTTCCAGAGCTAGCAATTGGCGTTCCAGAGCTATAAATTGGCGTTACAGACTAAGCAGTGGGCGTTCCAGACGTAGTAATGGGAGTACCAGAGCTAGAAATGGGCGTTCTAGAGGTAGAAATGGACGTTCCAGAGATGGCAATGGGCGTTCCAGAGCTAGCAATGGGCGTTCCAGAGCTAGCAATGGGCGTTCCAGAGCTAGCAATGGGCGTTCCAGAGCTAGCAATGGGCGTTCCAGAGCTAGAAATGGGCGTTCCAGAGGTAGAAATCGATGTTCCAGAGCTAGCAATGGGCGTTCCAGAGCTAGCAATAGGCGTTCCAGAGCTAGCAATAGGCGTTCCAGAGCTAGAAATGGGCGTTCCAGAGCTAGAAATCGACGTTCCAGAGCTGGCAATCGACGTTCCAGAGCTAGCAATGGGCGTTCCAGAGGTAGCAATGGGCGTTCCAGAGCTAGAAATCGACGTTCCAGAGCTAGCAATTGGCGTTCCAGAGCTATAAATTGGCATTACAGACTAAGCAGTGGGCGTTCCAGACGTAGTAATGGGAGTACCAGAGCTAGAAATGGGCGTTCTAGAGGTAGAAATGGACGTTCCAGAGATGGAAATGGGCGTTCCAGAGCTAGCAATGGGCGTTCCAGAGCTAGCAATGGGCGTTCCAGAGCTAGCAATGGGCGTTCCAGAGCTAGCAATGGGCGTTCCAGAGCTAGAAATGGGCGTTCCAGAGGTAGAAATCGATGTTCCAGCGCTAGCAATGCGCGTTCCAGAGCTAGCAATGGGCGTTCCAGAGCTAGCAATGGGCGTTCCAGACCTGGCAATGAGCATTCCAGAGCTAGCAATCGCGTTCCAGACCTAGCAATGGGCGTTCCAGAGCTAGCAATAGGCGTTCCAGAGCTAGAAATGGGCGTTCCAGAGCTAGAAATCGACGTCTAGAGCTAGCAATTGGCGTTCCAGAGCTAGCAATGGGCGTTCCAGAGCTAGCAATGGGCGTTCCAGAGCTAGCAATAGGCACTCCAGAGCTGGAAATGAGCGTTCTAGAGCTAGAAATAGGCGTTCCAGAGCTAGCAATGGGCGTTCCAGACCTATCAATGGGCGTTCCAGAGCTAGAAATGGACGTGTCAGAGGTAGCAATGGCGTTCCAGAGGTAGCAATTGGCGTTCCAGAGCTATCAATGAGCGTTCCAGAGCTAGCAATGGGCGTTCCGGAGGTAGAAATCGACGTTCCAGGGGTAGAAATGGGCATTCCAGAGGTAGAAATCGATGTTCCAGAGCTAGCAATGTGCGTTCCAGACCTAGCAATGGGCGTTCCAGAGCTAGAAATGGACGTTCCAGCGGTAGCAATGGGCGTTGCAGTGGTAGCAATGGGCGTTCCAGCGCTAGCAATGGGCGTTACAGAGCTAGCAATTGGCGTTCCAGAGCTGGCAATGGGGGTTCCAGAGCTAGAAATGGGCGTTCCAGAGCTAGCAATGGGCGTTCCAGAGGTAGAAATCAAAGTTCCAGAGCTAGCAATGGGCGTTCCAGAGCTAGCAATGGGCGTTCCAGAGCTAGAAATGGGCATTCCAGACCTAGCAATCGACGTTCCAGAGCTAGCAATGGGCGTTCCAGAGGAAGCAATGGGCGTTCCAGAGCTGGCAATGGGGGTTCCAGAGCTAGAAATAGGCGTTTCAGAGCTAGCAATGGGCGTTCCAGAGCTAGATATGGGCGTTCCAGAGCTAGCAATCGACGTTCCAGAGCTAGCAATCGACGTTCCAGAGCTAGCAATGGGCGTTCCAGAGGTAGCAATGGGCGTTCCAGAGCTAGCAATGGGCGTTCCAGAGCTAGAAATCGACGTTCCAGAGCTAGCAATTGGCGTTTCAGAGCTATAAATTGGCGTTACAGACTAAGCAGTGGGTGTTCCAGACGTAGTAATGGGAGTTCCAGAGCTAGAAATGGGCGTTCTAGAGGTAGAAATGGACGTTCCAGAGCTGGCAATGGGCGTTCCAGAGCTAGCAATGGGCGTTCCAGAGCTAGCAATGGGCGTTCCAGAGCTAGCAATGGGCGTTCCAGAGCTAGCAATGGGCGTTCCAGAGCTAGAAATGGGCGTTCCAGAGGTAGAAATCAATGTTCCAGAGCTAGCAATGGGCGTTCCAGAGCTAGCAATGGGCGTTCCAGAGCTAGCAATCGACGTTCCAGAGCTAGCAATGGGCGTTCCAGAGCTAGCAATAGGCGTTCCAGAGCTAGCAATGGGCGTTCCTGAGCTAGCAATGGGCGTTCTAGAGCTGGCAATGGGCGTTCCAGAGCTAGCAATGGCGTTCCAGAGCTAGCAATCGACGTTCCAGAGCTAGCAATCGACGTTCCAGAGCTAGCAATGGGCGTTCCAGAGCTAGAAATGGGCGTTCCAGAGCTAGAAATCGATGTTCCAGAGCTAGCAATGGGCGTTCCAGAGCTAGCAATGGGCGTTCTAGAGCTAGCAATGGGCGTTCCAGACCTAGCAATGGGCATTCCAGAGCTAGCAATAGCGTTCCAGACCTAGCAATGGGCGTTCCAGACCTAGCAATGGGCATTCCAGAGCTAGCAATAGCGTTCCAGACCTAGCAATAGGCACTCCAGAGCTGGAAATGAGCGTTCTAGAGCTAGAAATAGGCGTTCCAGAGCTAGCAATGGGCGTTCCAGACCTATCAATGGGCGTTCCAGAGCTAGAAATGGACGTGTCAGAGGTAGCAATGGGCGTTCCAGAGGTAGCAATTGGCGTTCCAGAGCTATCAATGGGCGTTCCAGAGCTAGCAATGGGTGTTCCAGAGGTAGAAATTGACGTTCCAGAGGTAGAAATGGGCGTTCCAGAGGTAGAAATCGATCTTCCAGAGCTAGCAATGTGCGTTCCAGACCTAGCAATGGGCGTTCCAGAGCTATAAATGGACGTTCCAGAGGTAGCAATGGGCGTTGCAATGGTAGCAATTGGCATTCCAGAGCTAGCAATGGGCGTTCGAGAGCTAGCAATGGGCATTCCAGAGTTAGAAATGGGCGTTCCAGAGGTAGCAATGGGCATCCCAGAGCTAGCAATGGGCGTTCTAGAGCTAGAAATCGACGTTCCAGAGCTAGCAATTGGCGTTCCAGAGCTATAAATTGGTGTTACAGACTTAGCAGTGGGCGTTCCCGCTGTAGTAATGGTAGTTGCAGAGGTAGAAATGGGCGTTCCAGAGGTAGAAATGGATGTTCCAGAGCTGGCAATGGGCGTTCCAGAGCTAGCAATTGGCGTTCCAGAGCTAGCAATGGGCGTTCCAGAGCTAGAAATGGGCGTTCCAGAGCTAGCAATGGGCGTTCTAGAGCTGGCAATGGGCATTCCAGAGCTAGCAATAGCGTTCCAGACCTAGCAATCGGCGTTCCAGAGCTAGCAATAGGCGTTCCAGAGCTAGAAATGGGCGTTCCAGAGCTAGAAATCGACGTCCAGAGCTAGCAATGGGCGTTCCAGAGCTAGCAATGGGCGTTCCAGAGCTAGCAATGGGCGTTCCAGAGCTAGCAATAGGCGTTCCAGAGCTAGAAATGGACTTGTCAGAGGTAGCAATGGGCGTTCCAGAGGTAGCAATTGGCCTTCCAGAGCTATCAATGGGCGTTCCAGAGCTAGCAATGGGCGTTCCAGAGGTAGAAATCGACGTTCCAGAGGTAGAAATGGGCGTTCCAGAGGTAGAAATCGATGTTCCAGAGCTAGCAATGTGCGTTCCAGACCTAGCAATGGGCTTTACAGAGCTAGAAATGGACGTTCCAGAGGTAGCAATGGGAGTTGCAGTGGTAGCAATGGGCGTTCCAGAGCTAGCAATGGGCGTTCCAGAGCTAGAAATGGGCGTTCCAGAGGTAGAAATCGATGTTCCAGAGCTAGCAATGGGCGTTCCAGAGCTAGCAATGGGCGTTCCAGAGCTAGCAAAGGGCGTTCCAGACCTAGCAATGGGCATTCCAGAGCTAGCAATAGCGTTCCAGACCTAGCAATGGGCGTTCCAGAGCTAGCAATAGGCGTTCCAGGGCTAGAAATGGGCGTTCCAGAGCTAGAAATCGGCGTCCAGAGCTAGCAATTGGCGTTCCAGAGCTAGCAATGGGCGTTCCAGAGCTAGCAATCGCGTTCCAGAGCTAGCAATAGGCACTCCAGAGCTGGAAATGAGCGTTCTAGAGCTAGAAATAGGCGTTCCAGAGCTAGCAATGGGTGTTCCAAACCTATCAATGGGCGTTCCAGAGTTAGAAATGGACGTCTCAGAGGTAGCAATGGGCGTTCCAGAGGTAGCAATTGGCGTTCCAGAGCTATCAATGGGCGTTCCAGAGCTAGCAATGGGCGTTCCAGAGGTAGAAATCGACGTTCCAGAGGTAGAAATGGACATTCCAGAGGTAGAAATCGATGTTCCAGAGCTAGCAATGTGCGTTCCAGAGCTAGAAATGGACGTTCCGGCGGTAGCAATGGGCGTTGCAGTGGTAGCAATGGGCGTTCCAGCGCTAGCAATGGGCGTTCCAGAGCTAGCAATTGGCGTTCCAGAGCTGGCAATGGGGGTTCCAGAGCTAGAAATGGGCGTTCCAGAGCTAGCAATGGGCGTTCCAGAGGTAGAAATCAACGTTCCAGAGTTAGCAATGGGCGTTCCAGAGCTAGTAATGGGCGTTCCAGAGCTAGAAATGGGCGTTCCAGAGCTAGCAATCGACGTTCCAGAGCTAGCAATGGGCGTTCCAGAGGTAGCAATGGGCGTTCCAGAGCTGGCAATGGGGGTTCCAGAGCTAGAAATAGGCGTTCCAGAGCTAGCAATGGGCGTTCCAGAGGTAGAAATCAACGTTCCAGAGCTAGCAATGGGCGTTCCAGAGCTAGCAATGGGCGTTCCAGAGCTAGAAATGGGAGTTCCAGAGCTAGCAATCGACGTTCCAGAGCTAGCAATCGACGTTCCAGAGCTAGCAATGGGCGTTCCAGACGTGGCAATGGGCGTTCCAGAGCTAGCAATGGGCGTTCCAGAGCTAGAAATCGACGTTCCAGAGCTAGCAATTGGCGTTCCAGAGCTATAAATTGGTGTTACAGACTAAGCAGTGGGTGTTCCAGACGTAGTAATGGGAGTTCCAGAGCTAGAAATGGGCGTTCTAGAGGTAGAAATGGACGTTCCAGAGCTGGCAATGGGCGTTCCAGAGCTAGCAATGGGCGTTCCAGAGCTAGCATTGGGCGTTCCAGAGCTAGCAATGGGCGTTCCAGAGCTAGCAATGGGCGTTCCAGAGGTAGAAATCAATGTTCCAGAGCTAGCAATGGGCGTTCCAGAGCTAGCAATGGGTGTTCCAGAGCTAGCAATCGACGTTCCAGAGCTAGCAATGGGCGTTCCAGAGCTAGCAATAGCGTTCCAGACCTAGCAATGAGCGTTCCAGAGCTAGCAATGGCGTTCCAGAGCTAGCAATCGACGTTCCAGAGCTAGCAATCGACGTTCCAGAGCTAGCAATGGGCGTCCAGAGCTAGAAATGGGCGTTCCAGAGCTATAAATCGATGTTCCAGAGCTAGCAATGGGCGTTCCAGAGCTAGCAATGGACGTTCCAGAGGTAGCAATGGGCGTTGCAGTGGTAGCAATTCGCATTCCAGAGCTAGCAATGGGCGTTCCAGAGCTAGCAATGGGCATTCCAGAGCTAGAAATGGGCGTTCCAGAGGTAGCAATGGGCATCCCAGAGCTAGCAATGGGCGTTCTAGAGCTAGAAATCGACGTTCCAGAGCTAGCAATTGGCGTTCCAGAGCTATAAATTGGTGTTACAGACTTAGCAGTGGACGTTCCCGCTGTAGTAATGGTAGTTGCAGAGGTAGAAATGGGCGTTCCAGAGCTGGCAATGGGCGTTCCAGAGCTAGCAATGGGCGTTCCAGAGCTAGCAATGGGCGTTCCAGAGCTAGCAATGGGCGTTCCAGAGCTGGCAATGGGCGTTCCAGAGCTAGCAATGGGCGTTCCAGAGCTAGAAATGGGCGTTCCAGAGCTAGCAATGGGCATTCTAGAGCTGGCAATGGGCATACCAGAGCTAGCAATAGCGTTCCAGACCTAGCAATCAGCGTTCCAGAGCTAGCAATAGGCGTTCCAGCGCTAGAAATGGGCGTTCCAGAGCTAGAAATCGACGTCCAGAGCTAGCAATGGGCGTTCCAGAGCTAGCAATGGGCGTTCCAGAGCTAGCAATGGGCGTTCCAGAGCTAGCAATAGGCACTCCAGAGCTGGAAATGAGCGTTCTAGAGCTAGAAATGGGCGTTCCAGAGCTAGCAATGGGCGTTCCAGACCTATCAATGGGCGTTCCAGAGCTAGAAATGGACGTGTCAGAGGTAGCAATTGGCGTTCCAGAGGTAGCAATTGGCGTTCCAGAGCTATCAATGGGCGTTCCAGAGCTAGCAATGGGCGTTCCAGAGGTAGAAATTGACCTTCCAGAGGTAGAAATGGGCGTTCCAGAGGTAGAAATCGATCTTCCAGAGCTAGCAATGTGCGTTCCAGACCTAGCAAGGGGCGTTCCAGAGCTATAAATGGACGTTCCTGAGGTAGCAATGGGCGTTGCAGTGGTAGCAATTGGCATTCCAGAGCTAGCAATGGGCGTTCCAGAGCTAGCAATGGGCATTCCAGAGCTAGAAATGGGCGTTCCAGAGGTAGCAATGGGCATCCCAGAGCTAGCAATGGGCGTTCTAGAGCTAGAAATCGACGTTCCAGAGCTAGCAATTGGCGTTCCAGAGCTATAAATTGGTGTTACAGACTTAGCAGTGGACGTTCCCGTTGTAGTAATGGTAGTTGCAGAGGTAGAAATGGGCGTTCCAGAGGTAGAAATGGACGTTCCAGAGCTGGCAATGGGCGTTCCAGAGCTAGCAATGGGCGTTCCAGAGCTAGCAATGGGCGTTCCAGAGCTAGCAATGGGGGTTCCAGAGCTAGCAATGGGCGTTCCAGAGCTAGAAATGGGCGTTCCAGAGCTAGCAATGGGCGTTCTAGAGCTAGAAATGGGCGTTCCAGAGCTAGAAATCGACGTCCAGAGCTAGCAATGGGCGTTCCAGAGCTAGCAATGGGCGTTCCAGAGCTAGCAATGGGCGTTCCAGAGCTAGCAATAGGCGCCCCAGAGCTGGAAATGAGCGTTCTAGAGCTAGAAATGGGAGTTCCAGAGCTAGCAATGGGCGTTCCAGACCTATCAATGGGCGTTCCAGAGCTAGAAATGGACGTGTCAGAGGTAGCAATGGGCGTTCCAGAGGTAGCAATTGGCGTTCCAGAGCTATCAATGGGCGTTCCAGAGCTAGCAATGGGCGTTCCAGAGGTAGAAATCGACGTTCCAGATGTAGAAATGGGCGTTCCAGAGGTAGAAATCGATGTTCCAGAGCTAGCAATGTGCGTTCCAGACCTAGCAATGGGCGTTCCAGAGCTGGAAATGGACGTTCCAGAGGTAGCAATGGGCGTTGCAGTGGTAGCAATTGGCGTTCCAGAGCTACCAATGGGCGTTCCAGAGCTAGCAATGGGCGTTCCAGAGCTAGAAATGGGCGTTCCAGAGGTAGCAATGGGCATCCCAGAGCTAGCAAAGGGCGTTCTAGAGCTAGAAATCGACGTTCCAGAGCTAGCAATTGGCGTTCCAGAGCTATAAATTGGCGTTACAGACTTAGCAGTGGGCGTTCCAGACGTAGTAATGGGAGTTCCAGAGGTTGAAATGGGCGTTCCAGAGCTAGCAATGGGCGTTCTAGAGCTGGCAATGGGCATTCCAGAGCTTGCAATAGGCGTTCCAGAGCTAGAAATGGGCGTTCCAGAGCTAGCAATGGGCGTTCCAGAGCTAGCAATGGGCGTTCCAGAGCTAGCAATGGGCGCTCCAGAGCTGGAAATGAGCGTTCTAGAGCTAGAAATGGGCGTTCCAGAGCTAGCAATGGGCGTTCCAGACCTATCAATGGGCGTTCCAGAGCTAGAAATGGACGTGTCAGAGGTAGCAATGGGCATTCCAGAGGTAGCAATTGGCGTTCCAGAGCTATCAATGGGCGTTCCAGAGCTAGCAATGGGCGTTCCAGAGGTAGAAATCGACGTTCCAGAGGTAGAAATGGGCGTTCCAGAGGTAGAAATCGATGTTCCAGAGCTAGCAATGTGCGTTCCAGACCTAGCAATTGGCGTTACAGAGCTAGAAATGGACCTTCCAGAGGTAGCAATGGGCGTTGCAGTGGTAGCAATGGGCGTTCCAGAGCTAGCAATGGGCGTTCCAGAGCTAGCAATTGGCGTTCCAGAGCCAGCAATGGGCGTTTCAAGCTAGAAATGGGCGTTCCAGAGCTTGCAATGGGCGTTCCAGAGGTACAAATCAACGTTCCAGAGCTAGCAATGGGCGTTCCAGAGCTGGCAATGGGCGTTCCAGGGCCAGAAATGGGCGTTCCAGAGCTAGCAATCGACGTTCCAGAGCTAGCAATCGACGTTCCAGAGCTAGCAATGGGCGTTCCAGAGGTAGCAATGGGCGTTCCAGAGCTAGCAATGGGCGTTCCAGAGCTAGCAATTGGCGTTCCAGAGCTATAAATTGGCGTTACAGACTAAGCAGTGGGCGTTCCAGACGTAGTAAGTGGAGTTCCAGAGCTAGAAATGGGCGTTCTAGAGGTAGAAATCGACGTTCCAGAGCTGGCAATGAGCGTTCCAGAGCTAGCAATGGGCGTTCCAGAGCTAGCAATGGGCGTTCCAGAGCTAGCAATGGGCGTTCCAGAGCTAGCAATGGGCGTTCCAGAGCTAGAAATGGGCGTTCCAGAGGTAGAAATCGATGTTCCAGAGCTAGCAATGGGCGTTCCAGAGCTAGCAATGGGCGTTCCAGATCTAGCAATCGACGTTCCAGAGCTAGCAATGGGCGTTCCAGAGCTAGCAATGGGCGTTTAGAGCTGGCAATGGGCGTTCCAGAGCTAGCAATGGCGTTCCAGAGCTAGCAATCGACGTTCCAGAGCTAGCAATCGACGTTCCAGAGCTAGCAATGGGCGATCCAGAGCTAGAAATGGGCGTTCCAGAGGTAGAAATCGATGTTCCAGAGCTAGCAATGGGCGATCCAGAGCTAGAAATGGGCGTTCCAGAGCTAGCAATGGCGTTCCAGAGCTAGCAATCGACGTTCCAGAGCTAGCAATGGGCGTTCCAGAGCTAGCAATGGGCGTTCCAGAGCTAGCAATGGGCGTTCCAGAGCTAGCAATGGGCGTTCCAGAGCTAGAAATGGGCGTTCCAGAGGTAGAAATCGATGTTCCAGAGCTAGCAATAGGCGTTCCAGAGCTAGCAATGGGCGTCTCCAGAGCTAGCAATGGGCGTTCCAGAGCTAGCAATGGGCGTTCCAGACCTAGCACTGGGCATTCCAGAGCTAGCAATAGCGTTCCAGACCTAGCAATGGGCGTTCCAGAGCTAGCTATAGGCGTTCCAGAGCTAGAAATGGGCGTTCCAGAGCTTGAAATCGACGTCCAGAGCTAGCAATGGGCGTTCCAGAGCTAGCAATGGGCGTTCCAGAGCTAGCAATGGGCGTTCCAGAGCTAGCAATAGGCACTCCAGAGCTGCAAATGAGCGTTCTAGAGCTCGAAATAGGCGTTCCAGACCTATCAATGGGCGTTCCAGAGCTAGCAATGGGCGTTCCAGAGGTAGAAATTGACCTTCCAGAGGTAGAAATGGGCGTTCCAGAGGTAGAAATCGATCTTCCAGAGCTAGCAATGTGCGTTCCAAACCTAGCAATGGGCGTTCCAGAGCTATAAATGGACGTTCCAGAGGTAGCAATGGGCGTTGCAGTGGTAGCAATTCGCATTCCAGAGCTAGCAATGGGCGTTCCAGAGCTAGCAATGGGCATTCCAGAGCTAGAAATGGGCGTTCCAGAGGTAGCAATGGGCATCCCAGAGCTAGCAATGGGCGTTCTAGAGCTAGAAATCGACGTTCCAGAGCTAGCAATTGGCGTTCCAGAGCTATAAATTGGTGTTACAGACTTAGCAGTAGACGTTCCCGCTGTAGTAATGGTAGTTGCAGAGGTAGAAATGGGCTGTCCAGAGGTAGAAATGGACGTTCCAGAGCTGGCAATGGGCGTTCCAGAGCTAGCAATGGGCGTTCCAGAGCTAGCAATGGGCGTTCCAGAGCTAGCAATGGGCGTTCCAGAGCTGGCAATGGGGGTTCCAGAGCTAGCAATGGGCGTTCCAGAGCTAGCAATCGACGTTCCAGAGCTAGCAATCGACGTTCCAGAGCTAGCAATGGGCGTTCCAGAGGTAGCAATGGGCGTTCCAGAGCTAGCAATGGGCGTTCCAGAGCTAGCAATTGGCGTTCCAGAGCTATAAATTGGCGTTACAGACTAAGCAGTGGGCGTTCCAGACGTAGTAAGTGGAGTTCCAGAGCTAGAAATGGGCGTTCTAGAGGTAGAAATCGACGTTCCAGAGCTGGCAATGAGCGTTCCAGAGCTAGCAATGGGCGTTCCAGAGCTAGCAATGGGCGTTCCAGAGCTAGCAATGGGCGTTCCAGAGCTAGCAATGGGCGTTCCAGAGCTAGAAATGGGCGTTCCAGAGGTAGAAATCGATGTTCCAGAGCTAGCAATGGGCGTTCCAGAGCTAGCAATGGGCGTTCCAGATCTAGCAATCGACGTTCCAGAGCTAGCAATGGGCGTTCCAGAGCTAGCAATGGGCGTTTAGAGCTGGCAATGGGCGTTCCAGAGCTAGCAATGGCGTTCCAGAGCTAGCAATCGACGTTCCAGAGCTAGCAATCGACGTTCCAGAGCTAGCAATGGGCGATCCAGAGCTAGAAATGGGCGTTCCAGAGGTAGAAATCGATGTTCCAGAGCTAGCAATAGGCGTTCCAGAGCTAGCAATGGGCGTCTCCAGAGCTAGCAATGGGCGTTCCAGAGCTAGCAATGGGCGTTCCAGACCTAGCACTGGGCATTCCAGAGCTAGCAATAGCGTTCCAGACCTAGCAATGGGCGTTCCAGAGCTAGCTATAGGCGTTCCAGAGCTAGAAATGGGCGTTCCAGAGCTTGAAATCGACGTCCAGAGCTAGCAATGGGCGTTCCAGAGCTAGCAATGGGCGTTCCAGAGCTAGCAATGGGCGTTCCAGAGCTAGCAATAGGCACTCCAGAGCTGCAAATGAGCGTTCTAGAGCTCGAAATAGGCGTTCCAGACCTATCAATGGGCGTTCCAGAGCTAGCAATGGGCGTTCCAGAGGTAGAAATTGACCTTCCAGAGGTAGAAATGGGCGTTCCAGAGGTAGAAATCGATCTTCCAGAGCTAGCAATGTGCGTTCCAAACCTAGCAATGGGCGTTCCAGAGCTATAAATGGACGTTCCAGAGGTAGCAATGGGCGTTGCAGTGGTAGCAATTCGCATTCCAGAGCTAGCAATGGGCGTTCCAGAGCTAGCAATGGGCATTCCAGAGCTAGAAATGGGCGTTCCAGAGGTAGCAATGGGCATCCCAGAGCTAGCAATGGGCGTTCTAGAGCTAGAAATCGACGTTCCAGAGCTAGCAATTGGCGTTCCAGAGCTATAAATTGGTGTTACAGACTTAGCAGTAGACGTTCCCGCTGTAGTAATGGTAGTTGCAGAGGTAGAAATGGGCGTTCCAGAGGTAGAAATGGACGTTCCAGAGCTGGCAATGGGCGTTCCAGAGCTAGCAATGGGCGTTCCAGAGCTAGCAATGGGCGTTCCAGAGCTAGCAATGGGCGTTCCAGAGCTGGCAATGGGGGTTCCAGAGCTAGCAATGGGCGTTCCAGAGCTAGAAATGGGCGTTCCAGAGCTAGCAATGGGCATTCTAGAGCTGGCAATGGGCATTCCAGAGCTAGCAATAGCGTTCCAGACCTAGCAATCAGCGTTCCAGAGCTAGCAATAGGCATTCCAGCGCTAGAAATGGGCGTTCCAGAGCTAGAAATCGACGTCCAGAGCTAGCAATGGGCGTTCCAGAGCTAGCAATGGGCGTTCCAGAGCTAGCAATGGGCGTTCCAGAGCTAGCAATAGGCACTCCAGAGCTGGAAATGAGCGTTCTAGAGCTAGAAATAGGCGTTCCAGAGCTAGCAATGGGCGTTCCAGACCTATCAATGGGCGTTCCAGAGCTAGAAATGGACGTGTCAGAGGTAGCAATGGGCGTTCCAGAGGTAGCAATTGGCGTTCCAGAGCAATCAATGGGCGTTCCAGAGCTAGCAATGGGCGTTCCAGAGGTAGAAATTGACCTTCCAGAGGTAGAAATGGGCGTTCCAGAGGTAGAAATCGATCTTCCAGAGCTAGCAATGTGCGTTCCAGACCTAGCAATGGGCGTTCCAGAGCTATAAATGGACGTTCCAGAGGTAGCAATGGGCGTTGCAGTGGTAGCAATTGGCATTCCAGAGCTAGCAATGGGCGTTCCAGAGCTAGCAATGGGCATTCCAGAGCTAGAAATGGGCGTTCCAGAGGTAGCAATGGGCATCCCAGAGCTAGCAATGGGCGTTCTAGAGCTAGAAATCGACGTTCCAGAGCTAGCAATTGGCGTTCCAGAGCTATAAATTGGTGTTACAGACTTAGCAGTGGACGTTCCCGCTGTAGTAATGGTAGTTGCAGAGGTAGAAATGGGCGTTCCAGAGGTAGAAATGGACGTTCCAGAGCTGGCAATGGGCGTTCCAGAGCTAGCAATGGGCGTTCCAGAGCTAGCAATGGGCGTTCCAGAGCTAGCAATGGGCGTTCCAGAGCTAGAAATGGGCGTTCCAGAGCTAGCAATGGGCGTTCTAGAGCTGGCAATGGGCATTCCAGAGCTAGCAATAGCGTTCCAGACCTAGCAATCAGCGTTCCAGAGCTAGCAATAGGCGTTCCAGAGCTAGAAATGGGCGTTCCAGAGCTAGAAATCGACGTCCAGAGCTAGCAATGGGCGTTCCAGAGCTAGCAATGGGCGTTCCAGAGCTAGCAATGGGCGTTCCAGAGCTAGCAATGGGCGTTCCAGAGCTAGCAATAGGCGCCCCAGAGCTGGAAATGAGCGTTCTAGAGCTAGAAATGGGCGTTCCAGAGCTAGCAATGGGCGTTCCAGACCTATCAATGGGCGTTCCAGAGCTAGAAATGGACGTGTCAGAGGTAGCAATGGGCGTTCCAGAGGTAGCAATTGGCGTTCCAGAGCTATCAATGGGCGTTCCAGAGCTAGCAATGGGCGTTCCAGAGGTAGAAATCGACGTTCCAGATGTAGAAATGGGCGTTCCAGAGGTAGAAATCGATGTTCCAGAGCTAGCAATGTGCGTTCCAGACCTAGCAATGGGCGTTCCAGAGCTGGAAATGGACGTTCCAGAGGTAGCAATGGGCGTTGCAGTGGTAGCAATTGGCGTTCCAGAGCTACCAATGGGCGTTCCAGAGCTAGCAATGGGCATTCCAGAGCTAGAAATGGGCGTTCCAGAGGTAGCAATGGGCATCCCAGAGCTAGCAAAGGGCGTTCTAGAGCTAGAAATCGACGTTCCAGAGCTAGCAATTGGCGTTCCAGAGCTATAAATTGGCGTTACAGACTTAGCAGTGGGCGTTCCAGACGTAGTAATGGGAGTTCCAGAGGTTGAAATGGGCGTTCCAGAGCTAGCAATGGGCGTTCTAGAGCTGGCAATGGGCATTCCAGAGCTTGCAATAGGCGTTCCAGAGCTAGAAATGGGCGTTCCAGAGCTAGCAATGGGCGTTCCAGAGCTAGCAATGGGCGTTCCAGAGCTAGCAATGGGCGCTCCAGAGCTGGAAATGAGCGTTCTAGAGCTAGAAATGGGCGTTCCAGAGCTAGCAATGGGCGTTCCAGACCTATCAATGGGCGTTCCAGAGCTAGAAATGGACGTGTCAGAGGTAGCAATGGGCGTTCCAGAGGTAGAAATTGGCGTTCCAGAGCTATCAATGGGCGTTCCAGAGCTAGCAATGGGCGTTCCAGCGGTAGAAATCGACGTTCCAGAGGTAGAAATGGGCGTTCCAGAGGTAGAAATCGATGTTCCAGAGCTAGCAATGTGCGTTCCAGACCTAGCAATGGGCGTTACAGAGCTAGCAATGGGCGTTACAGAGCTAGAAATGGACGTTCCAGAGGTAGCAATGGGCGTTGCAGTGGTAGCAATGGGCGTTCCAGAGCTAGCAATGGGCGTTCCAGAGCTAGCAATTGGCGTTCCAGAGCCAGCAATGGGCGTTCCAAGCTAGAAATGGGCGTTCCAGAGCTTGCAATGGGCGTTCCAGAGGTACAAATCAACGTTCCAGAGCTAGCAATGGGCGTTCCAGAGCTGGCAATGGGCGTTCCAGGGCCAGAAATGGGCGTTCCAGAGCTAGCAATCGACGTTCCAGAGCTAGCAATCGACGTTCCAGAGCTAGCAATGGGCGTTCCAGAGGTAGCAATGGGCGTTCCAGAGCTAGCAATGGGCGTTCCAGAGCTAGCAATTGGCGTTCCAGAGCTATAAATTGGCGTTACAGACTAAGCAGTGGGCGTTCCAGACGTAGTAAGTGGAGTTCCAGAGCTAGAAATGGGCGTTCTAGAGGTAGAAATCGACGTTCCAGAGCTGGCAATGGGCGTTCCAGAGCTAGCAATGGGCGTTCCAGAGCTAGCAATGGGCGTTCCAGAGCTAGCAATGGGCGTTCCAGAGCTAGCAATGGGCGTTCCAGAGCTAGAAATGGGCGTTCCAGAGGTAGAAATCGATGTTCCAGAGCTAGCAATGGGCGTTCCAGAGCTAGCAATGGGCGTTCCAGATCTAGCAATCGACGTTCCAGAGCTAGCAATGGGCGTTCCAGAGCTAGCAATAGGCGTTCCAGAGCTAGCAATGGGCGTTCCAGAGCTAGCAATGGGCGTTTAGAGCTGGCAATGGGCGTTCCAGAGCTAGCAATGGCGTTCCAGAGCTAGCAATCGACGTTCCAGAGCTAGCAATCGACGTTCCAGAGCTAGCAATGGGCGATCCAGAGCTAGAAATGGGCGTTCCAGCGGTAGAAATCGATGTTCCAGAGCTAGCAATAGGCGTTCCAGAGCTAGCAATGGGCGTTCCTTAGCTAGCAATGGGCGTTCCAGAGCTAGCAATGGGCGTTCCAGAGCTAGCAATAGGCGTTCCAGAGCTAGAAATGGGCGTTCCAGAGCTAGAAATCGACGTCCAGAGCTAGCAATGGGCGTTCCAGAGCTAGTAATGGGCGTTCCAGAGCTAGAAATCGACGCCCAGAGCTAGCAATAGGCGCTCCAGAGCTAGAAATGAGCGTCCAAGAGCTAGAAATGGGCGTTCCAGAGCTAGCAATTGGCGTTCCAGACCTATCAATGGGCGTTCCAGAGCTAGAAATGGACGTGTCAGAGGTAGCAATGGGCGTTCCAGAGCTGGCAATGGGCGTTCCAGAGGTAGAAATCGACGTTCCAGAGCTATCAATTGGCGTTCCAGAGCTAGAAATTGGCGTTCCAGAGTTAGCAATGGGCGCGCCAGAGGTAGAAATGTACCACACTAGTACTTAGCTGCTCTGGACAGGTGGTTGTGTACTGCACGCGACTTGTGATATGATCCATACCTTGTGGTGCCAACGGATTGTGGTTCTTTAAGCCATGTAGCCTGTCCTTTTAAGAAACACAGTCTTTTAACATTTTAAGAGGGGGTGTCTTTGGCGCTGGTTTGTCTCTGCATTACTAAGATATGTAGTCTTATTGTAACCACGTGTCTTTGAATCAATTTCAATACCATCAAAATCATGTCATAATGTTTGCATTTAAACATTGAAAGTTGGAGCAAGGGAAATGGATTAATCAGCCCTGTCACTCAAGATATGACGTCATAATCATTTACGTCACACATAGGGTGACGTCACCCGCATAACTGACAGATAATACTCAGTCATGAAGCTGTAACAGTCCGTCATGTGTACACATTGTTTGAAAATGGGATTCTGAGAATTCAGGATTCACAGTGTATAACACCATCCACACACGCGCAGAGCGTGGGCGGAGCATAACTACAGATGGACGCTAGAAATTGATCCCTGTATTGGTTAGGACAGATCAGGGTGTGGGGGCTGGTCGGGGGGGGGGATGTAAATTGTACGCCCAGTTGAGGTGTTTATCTCGTAACAACACTCTGTCTTCCACACATTGCTAACGGGATAGTCGTAATTAGGTTGATGGCAATTTGTGACTCAATCGCACTTGCCATATACGAAGCACAAATATCTGCCCGTGTCACACATTTCTGTCACTAGTTAAGTGAAACTATTTTGTGTAAATATAACACAGATTATATAGCCTGGCAGCTACTGCCAGCCCAACTGATGGAGTAAAGTCGCCATATATGACATGGGAATACAGATAGCGCGGTGAGAGAGAGAGAGAGAGACGAAGACAGACATATACATTCGAGGTAATTGATCGGATACAAGCATAACTGGTGATATTTTATCCTGAATTATAAGCATCCCTTCAATCATTCAATATTGACCAGCCGTGGTCATTAGGGAGTAAGACCACAACATCTGTATCTTACTGAGCTCATTGGACAGCATAATCAATAGTGTAATTCACGGACATGTCGCTACTAATGCGATTATAATGTATTGACAAATAGGCGAAATCTCACACAATGATTTAGGAGGTGGACAAAACAGTAGCCATATGACGGGCACATGCGAATCTTAATAATCAATAATTATCCATTGGTAGATTGAAGAGAATAGCCAGAAGAGCTTTAACCATGATGATTCAATACAAGTGATTCAGAAAACAACATATTACCAGGAGGAATGGACTTTTCAAGTTTATTAATCCATCGTATGACGTCATAACGACGTGTAGGATAACGTTATGACGTCAGGAATTACGTAGATAATTGGTGAAGGACTAAGCGCTGTTGTAGGAATTGTAAGTCTTTACTATTTAATACAGATGCTGTTTGATATTTTAAAACTAATTTGACTGAGTGCACAATCATCATGTTACCTTTAGCCACTTAATGACTAAATTGATTAAAAAGTCTAAATATTTGCTTATCGATTGGCCATTTGCAAGCTTAGACAAGAGTACTTCTGAAAACTCACCACTGGAAAGACTGACTCGGTTATCAGATCAGCCATTCCAGTATTACCAGTGATAAATCCCCACCAGTCCTCTCCCGACCTACAAACGGACATTCATTAAGGCCAATGCATGGGCCGTTTTTGGTCGGATTCGTACATAGATCGGATTCGTACATAAGATGCATCAACGTCAACAGATTTATTCTGTTCAGCAGCAATGGTTTCACTCATAAAGAATATGCAGCTTCATTTGTCTTTGTCGGCGTACTTCTTATTGATGAATAGTTTGTCAACTCTCAATGGTATCGTACTGTTGCTTTCACTTCGAGCGTATCTCCATTTATAACAGCAGCCACAATATGCATCTCTGGAACACATTTAGTCATGTATTATTCCGTAAATATAGACATAGGTACACTTCCCCGTGTAGGGATTGAACGATGCCAGAATGCCTTAACTATCGAATTCCTGACAACTATACAGGTAAGCCGTTGAATATTTTGTAACTAATTTGATTGGGTCATGTTGCTGCCTATGGCAGCAACAGCGCCCAGTAAAATTAGTTACAAAATATTCAACAGACTATTTATTAAATAGCAAAGACATACAATTCGTACAGCAACGCATATTCCGTCTTCACATATGCGTTCGTGGCGTACTTATCTGCGTCATTTATGACTTCATATTGACGTCAAGCATTATGATGTTCTTCTACACGCCACGTAGTTGATTATGACGTCATATGATCGATGAATAAAGTGGAAAGGTCCATTACGTAACATTCACGCTGATGTAGAGATAGGTAATATCTAGCCTCGAATGGCAGTGATAATATTCCTACATCTATTACCATGGATAGGTTGACTCGAGAACTGGTACTTGATCTAAAGTGACTCCTAAACAATAATCTTAATCAATCAAACACTAGGCTGATAATAAGGACTGCAAAGAAAGTAGACTACCTGTTTCACAATTGTGTAATTTACAAATCACCTGTAAACATGTTCAGCGACATAGCTAAGTAATCCTTTATGGTATTGTCTAAATATTATATAAAATTACCTAAAT
>CM067374.1:18035091-18075091 GCA_034401795.1 Chaetoderma sp. LZ-2023a
ACTTACACGCACGCATGCACGCACTCGCTGAGACACGCAGGCGGGCGGGCAGGCAGGCATACAGTAAGGCAGGCAGGCAGGCAAACATGAAGGGAGGTAGACAGGCAGACTTATACTAGTTGCGAGTCTTCAAGGTAACAGGTAAGCTGTTAAAAATATTTTGGGAAACTAATTTGACCGGACACTGTAGCTACCTAAGGCAGCATCTGCCTCCAGCCATATTAGCCCCAAAATATTAAACAGAATATTTTATTGACCACTTCCATTGAGCGTGGTCTATACATATTGCTATCACAATAACTGTTGTATTCTTCCATTGAGCGTGGTCTAAACATATTGCTATCACAATAACTGTTGTATTCTTCCATTGAGCGTGGTCTATACATATTGCTATCACAATAATTGTTGTATTCTTCCATTGAGCGTGGTCTATACATATTGCTATCACAATATCTGTTGTATTCTTCCATTGAGCGCGGTCTATACATATTGCTATCACAATAACTGTTGTATTCTTCCATTGAGCATGGTCTATACATATCGCTATCACAATAACTGTTGTATTCTTCCATTGAGCGTGGTCTATACACATTGCTATCACAATAATTGTTGTATTCTTCCATTGAGCGTGGTCTATACATATTGCTATCACAATAACTGTTGTATTCTTCCATTGAGCGTGGTCTAAACATATTGCTATCACAATAACTGTTGTATTCTTCCATTGAGCGTGGTCTATACATATTGCTATCTCAATAACTTGTGTATTCATATCATGATAATGTCGGTTCATCGACACACAAATGTGACTATATAATGGGTATAATTTCAGTCAAATTACTTTCAAAATGATCGTCAGCGTATTTACATGTTGCTTTGAATTTGTAAAACTGTGTATTGTGGGAGCATCTGCATTTAATTTGAGCAATAGATCAGCTAATGTAATCAATAATTGTACTACATTTACTAAACACTCTGTGACAGAAATTTCATTCCCCTGTCAATCTTTCACCCCCGGGAAATACTTTATTCTAACACACGTGTCCCGTTCGAGTGTCACACAATTTTCGGATCACAGAACCCATTGAACCCCAAATTCCCATAATCTTAGTTTCAATATAAGTATACAGATACGCTCTTGATTATTTTGAAACTGTTTTTGACAGCAGCAGCTCCATGACAAACTAGTTTCATAATATTCAACATGATATTCATAAATTTCTGGAATTTGACATTTCTGGTTTAATGGACTAAACCATCACGCGGGTGAGTTTTTGTTGCTGTATTAAATTAATTTTAAAATATTCAACAAATTGCTTCTTTTATCGTATAGTCATATGATTGTTTGCATTTGGATATTCAGGTTACTGGTCCGGCAGTGGTCCGTTAGTGGTCCGGTAGTGCCCCGGTAGTGGTCCGGTAGTGGCCCGGTAGTGGTCCGGTAGTGGTCCAGTAGTGGTCCAGTAGTGGGCCGGTAGTGGGCCGGTAGTGGCCCGGTAGTGGTCCGGTAGTGGCCCGGTAGTGGTCCAGTAGTGGTCCGGTAGTGGTCCAGTAGTGGGTCGGTAGTGGCCCGGTAGTGGCCCTGTAGTGGACCAGTAGTGGGCCGGTAGTGGGCTGGTAGTGGGCCGGTAGTGGGCCGGTAGTGGGCCGGTAGTGGGTTAGTGGTGTGGCTACTGTTATCAAGCTAGTTATTCGGATGTTAAAAATCCATCAAAGACATTCAATTCGTACACTTGACGGAGTTTTAAATGTTCATGACGGAGCTAGATATGTCATTCGTTATGCATTTTGATTGCGACGTCAGCCTATTTGAGTGACAGGTCGGATCCATCCATTGAGATATTTGAGATAAGATTAGCGTCCCACTAATCCATTCTCAGCTTCGGTGCGGTGTGCGTGGGTGTGGTTGTTACAACGTCAGTATACACATTGACGATTGCGTAAACAGGCCAGTCACCATTGAATCATCTATGTTCGTGTTCACACTAGAGGAATAATCTGAAATAATTCTGATCGGTCGCAAAGCATCGCTTAACTGACATAACATATGTCACTGTGACTGCTTACCTGAGCTAAACAAGGCTTGTGATTAATTGGACTTAGTGCGGAGTCGCTCTTTGCTGTGAACACGGCCTATAGTTCTACCAATCGTTTGATATTTAACCATTAATTATCGCGCTTAACCAGACACACCAAGTTATTTTCTAACTTCCGCTTCACTGATAGAATTACGTGATATAATTTGGAGTGAATTACGTGATATAATTTACGATTCTTGTTGACAAACTACATTACTCATGTTTAATAAAAAAAAACCCTGGCAAATGCCAGAGCATCATTACGCAACCAATAGACGGGCAATGAATATGTGGAAGGCATTAGTTTGGTGCTCCTAATAAACAGGCGACATTCTAGATTAAGCGCGAGGCGCGAGAGCTGGAAGACATGTAAAAATATTGCGTTTTGGTTAGTTTTGTGCTGCAGAGTTCCTATTTACAGTACAACTCATAAATAAGGGTACCATGTTTCCAAAACACAATAACAGAAACACGTTACCGGTAGTTAGTGTAATTTTGTAAAATATGTAAGAAATGTTCTGTTGAATATTTTTTTTTACATAATTGGATTGGAAGCCCTTGCTGCCTGGCAACACTGTCTTCCAATCCACTGGACCGTTCCGCTTTATCCATCCATGATATGACGTCATCATCAACTATGTGACGTGTAGAATGACATCGTAATGAATTACGTCATTATGGCCTCGTGAATGACGTAGATAAGTACGCCACTAATGCATATGTGAAGACAGACTATGCGTTGTTGTACGAATTGTATGTCTTTACTATTTAATAAATATTCTGTTGAATATTTTGAAACTAATTTGATCAGGCACTGTTACAACAGCACCCAGTCAAATTAGTTTCAAAATATTTAACAGCTTATCTGCGTAGTTTTCTAGAAATTAATAGTCAGGGAGTTCAGAGATTCATCGATCCCAACACGAGCGTGATGTGGGTGGAGCTTACCTAGATGTGGGCGGGGCGTAGCAAAAACTGGAAATGTTCATTATTTACTTTGTTATGGACACCTGTTAACCTATATTCTAGATGTACCGTAGCATTCTATAAGGAACAGGAGGCGAATATAACGCTTTCTATATTCGAGATGTACCGTGGCATTCTATAAGGAACAGGAGGCGAATATAACGCTTTCTGTATTCGAGATGAACCGTAGCATTCTATAATGAACAGGAGGCGAATATAACGCTTTCTATATTCGAGATGAACCGTAGCATTCTATAAGGAGCAGGAGGCGAATATAACGCTTTCTGTATTCGAGATGAACCGTAGCATTCTATAATGAACAGGAGGCGAATATAACGCTTTCTATATTCGAGATGTACCGTAGCATTCTATAAGGAACAGGAGGCGAATATAACGCTTTCTGTATTCGAGATGAACCGTAGCATTCTATAATGAACAGGAGGCGAATATAACGCTTTCTATATTCGAGATGAACCGTAGCATTCTATAAGGAACAGGAGGCGAATATAACGCTTTCTGTATTCGAGATGAACCGTAGCATTCTATAATGAACAGGAGGCGAATATAACGCTTTCTATATTCGAGATGAACCGTAGCATTCTATAAGGAGCAGGAGGCGAATATAACGCTTTCTGTATTCGAGATGAACCGTAGCATTCTATAATGAACAGGAGGCGAATATAACGCTTTCTATATTCGAGATGTACCGTAGCATTCTATAAGGAGCAGGTGGCGAATATAACGCTTTCTGTATTCGAGATGTACCGTAGCATTCTATAAGGAGCCGGAGGCGAATATAACGCTTTCTGTATTCGAGATGTACTGTAGCATTCTATAAGGAACAGGAGGCGAATATAACGCTTTCTGTATTCGAGATGAACCGTAGCATTCTATAAGGAGCAGGAGGCGAATATAACGCTTTCTGTATTCGAGATGTACTGTAGCATTCTATAAGGAACAGGAGGCGAATATAACGCTTTCTGTATTCGAGATGAACCGTAGCATTCTATAAGGAGCAGGAGGCGAATATAACGCTTTCTGTATTCGAGATGTACCGTAGCATTCTATAAGGAACAGGAGGAGAATATAACGCTTTCTGTATTCGAGATGTACCGTAGCATTCTATAAGGAACAGGAGGAGAATATAACGCTTTCTATATTCGAGATGTACCGTAGCATTCTATAAGGAACAGGAGGCGAATATAACGCTTTCTGTATTCGAGATGTACCGTAGCATTCTATAAGGAACAGGAGGCGAATATAACGCTTTCTGTATTCGAGATGTACCGTAGCATTCTATAAGGAACAGGAGGCGAATATAACACTTTCTGTATTCGAGATGTACTGTAGCATTCTATAAGGAACAGGAGGCGAATATAACGCTTTCTGTATTCGAGATGTACCGTAGCATTCTATAAGGAACAGGAGGCGAATATAACGCTTTCTGTATTCGAGATGTACTGTAGCATTCTATAAGGAACAGGAGGCGAATATAACGCTTTCTGTATTCGAGATGAACCGTAGCATTCTATAAGGAACAGGAGGCGAATATAACGCTTTCTGTATTCGAGATTTACCGTAGCATTCTATAAGGAACAGGAGGCGAATATAACGCTTTCTGTATTCGAGATGAACCGTAGCATTCTATAAGGAACAGGAGGCGAATATAACGCTTTCTGTATTCGAGATGTACCGTAGCATTCTATAAGGAACAGGAGGCGAATATAACGCTTTCTGTATTCGAGATGTACCGTAGCATTCTATAAGGAACAGGTGGCGAATATAACGCTTTCTATATTCGAGATGTACCGTAGCATTCTATAAGGAACAGGAGGCGAATATAACGCTTTCTATATTCGAGATGAACCGTAGCATTCTATAAGGAACAGGAGGCGAATATAACGCTTTCTGTATTCGAGATGTACCGTAGCATTCTATAAGGAACAGGAGGCGAATATAACGCTTTCTGTATTCGAGATGAACCGTAGCATTCTATAAGGAACAGGAGGCGAATATAACGCTTTCTGTATTCGAGATGTACCGTAGCATTCTATAAGGAACAGGAGGCGAATATAACGCTTTCTGTATTCGAGATGAACCGTAGCATTCTATAAGGAGCAGGAGGCGAATATAACGCTTTCTGTATTCGAGATGAACCGTAGCATTCTATAAGGAACAGGAGGCGAATATAACGCTTTCTGTATTCGAGATGTACGGTAGCATTCTATAAGGAACAGGAGGCGAATATAACGCTTTCTGTATTCGAGATGTACCGTAGCATTCTATAAGGAGCAGGAGGCGAATATAACGCTTTCTGTATTCGAGATGTACCGTAGCATTCTATAAGGAACAGGAGGCGAATATAACGCTTTCTGTATTCGAGATGAACCGTAGCATTCTATAAGGAACAGGAGGCGAATATAACGCTTTCTGTATTCGAGATGTACCGTAGCATTCTATAAGGAACAGGTGGCGAATATAACGCTTTCTATATTCGAGATGTACCGTAGCATTCTATAAGGAACAGGAGGCGAATATAACGCTTTCTATATTCGAGATGAACCGTAGCATTCTATAAGGAACAGGAGGAGAATATAATGCTTTCTGTATTCGAGATGTACCGTAGCATTCTATAAGGAACAGGAGGCGAATATAACGCTTTCTGTATTCGAGATGTACCGTAGCATTCTATAAGGAACAGGAGGCGAATATAACGCTTTCTGTATTCGAGATGAACCGTAGCATTCTATAAGGAACAGGAGGCGAATATAACGCTTTCTGTATTCGAGATGAACCGTAGCATTCTATAAGGAACAGGAGGCGAATATAACGCTTTCTGTATTCGAGATTTACCGTAGCATTCTATAAGGAACAGGAGGCGAATATAACGCTTTCTGTATTCGAGATGTACCGTAGCATTCTATAAGGAACAGGAGGCGAATATAACGCTTTCTGTATTCGAGATGAACCGTAGCATTCTATAAGGAACAGGAGGCGAATATAACGCTTTCTGTATTCGAGATGAACCGTAGCATTCTATAAGGAACAGGAGGCGAATATAACGCTTTCTGTATTCGAGATGTACCGTAGCATTCTATAAGGAACAGGAGGCGAATATAACGCTTTCTGTATTCGAGATGTACCGTAGCATTCTATAAGGAACAGGAGGCGAATATAACGCTTTCTGTATTCGAGATGTACCGTAGCATTCTATAAGGAACAGGAGGCGAATATAACGCTTTCTGTATTCGAGATGTACCGTAGCATTCTATAAGGAACAGGTGGCGAATATAACGCTTTCTGTATTCGAGATGAACCGTAGCATTCTATAAGGAACAGGAGGCGAATATAACGCTTTCTGTATTCGAGATGAACCGTAGCATTCTATAAGGAACAGGAGGCGAATATAACGCTTTCTGTATTCGAGATGTACCGTAGCATTCTATAAGGAACAGGAGGCGAATATAACGCTTTCTGTATTCGAGATGAACCGTAGCATTCTATAAGGAACAGGAGGCGAATATAACGCTTTCTGTATTCGAGATGAACCGTAGCATTCTATAAGGAACAGGAGGCGCATATAACGCTTTCTGTATTCGAGATGAACCGTAGCATTCTATAAGGAACAGGAGGCGAATATAACGCTTTCTGTATTCGAGATGTACCGTAGCATTCTATAAGGAACAGGAGGCGAATATAACGCTTTCTGTGTTCGAGATGTACCGTAGCATTCTATAAGGAACAGGTGGCGAATATAACGCTTTCTATATTCGAGATGTACCGTAGCATTCTATAAGGAACAGGAGGCGAATATAACGCTTTCTATATTCGAGATGTACCGTAGCATTCTATAAGGAACAGAAGGCGAATATAACGCTTTCTGTATTCGAGATGTACCGTAGCATTCTATAAGGAGCAGGAGGCGAATATAACGCTTTCTGTATTCGAGATGAACCGTAGCATTCTATAAGGAACAGGAGGCGAATATAACGCTTTCTGTATTCGAGATGAACCGTAGCATTCTATAAGGAACAGGAGGCGAATATAACGCTTTCTGTATTCGAGATGTACCGTAGCATTCTATAAGGAACAGGAGGCGAATATAACGCTTTCTGTATTCGAGATGAACCGTAGCATTCTATAAGGAACAGGAGGCGAATATAACGCTTTCTGTATTCGAGATGAACCGTAGCATTCTATAAGGAACAGGAGGCGAATATAACGCTTTCTGTATTCGAGATGAACCGTAGCATTCTATAAGGAACAGGAGGCGAATATAACGCTTTCTGTATTCGAGATGAACCGTAGCATTCTATAAGGAACAGGAGGCGAATATAACGCTTTCTGTATTCGAGATGTACCGTAGCATTCTATAAGGAACAGGAGGCGAATATAACGCTTTCTGTATTCGAGATGTACCGTAGCATTCTATAAGGAACAGGAGGCGAATATAACGCTTTCTGTATTCGAGATGTACCGTAGCATTCTATAAGGAACAGGAGGCGAATATAACGCTTTCTGTATTCGAGATGTACCGTAGCATTCTATAAGGAACAGGAGGCGAATATAACGCTTTCTGTATTCGAGATGTACCGTAGCATTCTATAAGGAACAGGAGGCGAATATAACGCTTTCTGTATTCGAGATGTACCGTAGCATTCTATAAGGAACAGGAGGCGAATATAACGCTTTCTGTATTCGAGATGAACCGTAGCATTCTATAAGGAACAGGAGGCGAATATAACGCTTTCTGTATTCGAGATGTACCGTAGCATTCTATAAGGAACAGGAGGCGAATATAACGCTTTCTGTATTCGAGATGAACCGTAGCATTCTATAAGGAACAGGAGGCGAATATAACGCTTTCTGTATTCGAGATGAACCGTAGCATTCTATAAGGAACAGGAGGCGAATATAACGCTTTCTGTATTCGAGATGAACCGTAGCATTCTATAAGGAACAGGAGGCGAATATAACGCTTTCTGTATTCGAGATGAACCGTAGCATTCTATAAGGAACAGGAGGCGAATATAACGCTTTCTGTATTCGAGATGAACCGTAGCATTCTATAAGGAACAGGAGGCGAATATAACGCTTTCTGTATTCGAGATGTACCGTAGCATTCTATAAGGAACAGGAGGCGAATATAACGCTTTCTGTATTCGAGATGAACCGTAGCATTCTATAAGGAACAGGAGGCGAATATAACGCTTTCTGTATTCGAGATGAACCGTAGCATTCTATAAGGAACAGGAGGCGAATATAACGCTTTCTGTATTCGAGATGTACCGTAGCATTCTATAAGGAACAGGAGGCGAATATAACGCTTTCTGTATTCGAGATGTACCGTAGCATTCTATAAGGAACAGGAGGCGAATATAACGCTTTCTGTATTCGAGATGTACCGTAGCATTCTATAAGGAACAGGAGGCGAATATAACGCTTTCTGTATTCGAGATGTACCGTAGCATTCTATAAGGAACAGGTGGCGAATATAACGCTTTCTGTATTCAAGATGAACCGTAGCATTCTATAAGGAACAGGAGGCGAATATAACGCTTTCTGTATTCGAGATGAACCGTAGCATTCTATAAGGAACAGGAGGCGAATATAACGCTTTCTGTATTCGAGATGTACCGTAGCATTCTATAAGGAACAGGAGGCGAATATAACGCTTTCTGTATTCGAGATGAACCGTAGCATTCTATAAGGAACAGGAGGCGAATATAACGCTTTCTGTATTCGAGATGAACCGTAGCATTCTATAAGGAACAGGAGGCGAATATAACGCTTTCTGTATTCGAGATGAACCGTAGCATTCTATAAGGAACAGGAGGCGAATATAACGCTTTCTGTATTCGAGATGAACCGTAGCATTCTATAAGGAACAGGAGGCGAATATAACGCTTTCTGTATTCGAGATGTACCGTAGCATTCTATAAGGAACAGGAGGCGAATATAACGCTTTCTGTATTCGAGATGTACCATAGCATTCTATAAGGAACAGGTGGCGAATATAACGCTTTCTATATTCGAGATGTACCGTAGCATTCTATAAGGAACAGGAGGCGAATATAACGCTTTCTATATTCGAGATGTACCGTAGCATTCTATAAGGAACAGGAGGCGAATATAACGCTTTCTGTATTCGAGATGTACCGTAGCATTCTATAAGGAACAGGAGGCGAATATAACGCTTTCTGTATTCGAGATGAACCGTAGCATTCTATAAGGAACAGGAGGCGAATATAACGCTTTCTGTATTCGAGATGTACCGTAGCATTCTATAAGGAACAGGAGGCGAATATAACGCTTTCTGTATTCGAGATGAACCGTAGCATTCTATAAGGAACAGGAGGCGAATATAACGCTTTCTGTATTCGAGATGTACCGTAGCATTCTATAAGGAACAGGAGGCGAATATAACGCTTTCTGTATTCGAGATGAACCGTAGCATTCTATAAGGAACAGGAGGCGAATATAACGCTTTCTGTATTCGAGATGAACCGTAGCATTCTATAAGGAGCAGGAGGCGAATATAACGCTTTCTGTATTCGAGATGAACCGTAGCATTCTATAAGGAACAGGAGGCGAATATAACGCTTTCTGTATTCGAGATGAACCGTAGCATTCTATAAGGAACAGGAGGCGAATATAACGCTTTCTGTATTCGAGATTTACCGTAGCATTCTATAAGGAACAGGAGGCGAATATAACGCTTTCTGTATTCGAGATGTACCGTAGCATTCTATAAGGAACAGGAGGCGAATATAACGCTTTCTGTATTCGAGATGAACCGTAGCATTCTATAAGGAACAGGAGGCGAATATAACGCTTTCTGTATTCGAGATGAACCGTAGCATTCTATAAGGAACAGGAGGCGAATATAACGCTTTCTGTATTCGAGATGTACCGTAGCATTCTATAAGGAACAGGAGGCGAATATAACGCTTTCTGTATTCGAGATGTACCGTAGCATTCTATAAGGAACAGGAGGCGAATATAACGCTTTCTGTATTCGAGATGTACCGTAGCATTCTATAAGGAACAGGTGGCGAATATAACGCTTTCTGTATTCGAGATGAACCGTAGCATTCTATAAGGAACAGGAGGCGAATATAACGCTTTCTGTATTCGAGATGAACCGTAGCATTCTATAAGGAACAGGAGGCGAATATAACGCTTTCTGTATTCGAGATGTACCGTAGCATTCTATAAGGAACAGGAGGCGAATATAACGCTTTCTGTATTCGAGATGAACCGTAGCATTCTATAAGGAACAGGAGGCGAATATAACGCTTTCTGTATTCGAGATGAACCGTAGCATTCTATAAGGAACAGGAGGCGAATATAACGCTTTCTGTATTCGAGATGAACCGTAGCATTCTATAAGGAACAGGAGGCGAATATAACGCTTTCTGTATTCGAGATGAACCGTAGCATTCTATAAGGAACAGGAGGCGAATATAACGCTTTCTGTATTCGAGATGAACCGTAGCATTCTATAAGGAACAGGAGGCGAATATAATGCTTTCTGTATTCGAGATGTACCGTAGCATTCTATAAGGAACAGGAGGCGAATATAACGCTTTCTGTATTCGAGATGTACCGTAGCATTCTATAAGGAACAGGTGGCGAATATAACGCTTTCTATATTCGAGATGTACCGTAGCATTCTATAAGGAACAGGAGGCGAATATAACGCTTTCTATATTCGAGATGTACCGTAGCATTCTATAAGGAACAGGAGGCGAATATAACGCTTTCTGTATTCGAGATGTACCGTAGCATTCTATAAGGAACAGGAGGCGAATATAACGCTTTCTGTATTCGAGATGAACCGTAGCATTCTATAAGGAACAGGAGGCGAATATAACGCTTTCTGTATTCGAGATGAACCGTAGCATTCTATAAGGAACAGGAGGCGAATATAACGCTTTCTGTATTCGAGATGTACCGTAGCATTCTATAAGGAACAGGAGGCGAATATAACGCTTTCTGTATTCGAGATGTACCGTAGCATTCTATAAGGAACAGGAGGCGAATATAACGCTTTCTGTATTCGAGATGTACCGTAGCATTCTATAAGGAACAGGAGGCGAATATAACGCTTTCTGTATTCGAGATGTACCGTAGCATTCTATAAGGAACAGGTGGCGAATATAACGCTTTCTGTATTCAAGATGAACCGTAGCATTCTATAAGGAACAGGAGGCGAATATAACGCTTTCTGTATTCGAGATGAACCGTAGCATTCTATAAGGAACAGGAGGCGAATATAACGCTTTCTGTATTCGAGATGTACCGTAGCATTCTATAAGGAACAGGAGGCGAATATAACGCTTTCTGTATTCGAGATGAACCGTAGCATTCTATAAGGAGCAGGAGGCGAATATAACGCTTTCTGTATTCGAGATGAACCGTAGCATTCTATAAGGAACAGGAGGCGAATATAACGCTTTCTGTATTCGAGATGAACCGTAGCATTCTATAAGGAACAGGAGGCGAATATAACGCTTTCTGTATTCGAGATGTACCGTAGCATTCTATAAGGAACAGGAGGCGAATATAACGCTTTCTGTATTCGAGATGTACCATAGCATTCTATAAGGAACAGGTGGCGAATATAACGCTTTCTATATTCGAGATGTACCGTAGCATTCTATAAGGAACAGGAGGCGAATATAACGCTTTCTATATTCGAGATGTACCGTAGCATTCTATAAGGAACAGGAGGCGAATATAACGCTTTCTGTATTCGAGATGTACCGTAGCATTCTATAAGGAACAGGAGGCGAATATAACGCTTTCTGTATTCGAGATGAACCGTAGCATTCTATAAGGAACAGGAGGCGAATATAACGCTTTCTGTATTCGAGATGAACCGTAGCATTCTATAAGGAACAGGAGGCGAATATAACGCTTTCTGTATTCGAGATGTACCGTAGCATTCTATAAGGAACAGGAGGCGAATATAACGCTTTCTGTATTCGAGATGAACCGTAGCATTCTATAAGGAACAGGAGGCGAATATAACGCTTTCTGTATTCGAGATGAACCGTAGCATTCTATAAGGAACAGGAGGCGAATATAACGCTTTCTGTATTCGAGATGAACCGTAGCATTCTATAAGGAACAGGAGGCGAATATAACGCTTTCTGTATTCGAGATGAACCGTAGCATTCTATAAGGAACAGGAGGCGAATATAACGCTTTCTGTATTCGAGATGTACCGTAGCATTCTATAAGGAACAGGAGGCGAATATAACGCTTTCTGTATTCGAGATGTACCGTAGCATTCTATAAGGAACAGGAGGCGAATATAACGCTTTCTGTATTCGAGATGTACCGTAGCATTCTATAAGGAACAGGAGGCGAATATAATGCTTTCTGTATTCGAGATGTACCGTAGCATTCTATAAGGAACAGGAGGCGAATATAACGCTTTCTGTATTCGAGATGAACCGTAGCATTCTATAAGGAACAGGAGGCGAATATAACGCTTTCTGTATTCGAGATGTACCGTAGCATTCTATAAGGAACAGGAGGCGAATATAACGCTTTCTGTATTCGAGATGAACCGTAGCATTCTATAAGGAACAGGAGGCGAATATAACGCTTTCTGTATTCGAGATGTACCGTAGCATTCTATAAGGAACAGGAGGCGAATATAACGCTTTCTGTATTCGAGATGAACCGTAGCATTCTATAAGGAACAGGAAGCGAATATAACGCTTTCTGTATTCGAGATGAACCGTAGCATTCTATAAGGAGCAGGAGGCGAATATAACGCTTTCTGTATTCGAGATGAACCGTAGCATTCTATAAGGAACAGGAGGCGAATATAACGCTTTCTGTATTCGAGATGAACCGTAGCATTCTATAAGGAACAGGAGGCGAATATAACGCTTTCTGTATTCGAGATGAACCGTAGCATTCTATAAGGAACAGGAGGCGAATATAACGCTTTCTGTATTCGAGATGTACCGTAGCATTCTATAAGGAACAGGAGGCGAATATAACGCTTTCTGTATTCGAGATGTACCGTAGCATTCTATAAGGAACAGGAGGCGAATATAACGCTTTCTGTATTCGAGATGTACCGTATCATTCTATAAGGAACAGGAGGCGAATATAACGCTTTCTATGCATGGCGCAGTTTAGTGTTACAGATAGTAGAGGGAAGCGCGTATTGCAATAGCGGGAAACATCTATAGCTACGCCCCACCCATTTGTAATTAAACTCCGCCCACCATCGCGCGTGTTCGGATCGATTTATATACTTTGTACCGTGAATTCCCGGAATTTGAATTTTTATGTAACTATACCGGTAAGCTTTTGAACATGTTGGAACTAATTCGAGCTCTGCTGCTTCCTATGGCATAATCAATTATGATTGTGATGTCAGCCTACACGTGACTTAATTGATTATGACGGCATACACTTAAGTTACAGCTCTGATTCATCCATTACTGATTTGAATAAAATCACATAGTATGATTTCATCATGATGATACACTTAATATCTGGCAACACTAGAACATAGTATATTGCATGCGGCACTCGCTAATCGCTTATTTATACGTTTATGTAAAGGCGTCGAAGTGGTACCATTCAGAGAACTCATGGCGTTTTGATTGATTCAAGACCCGCGCCAGGAATCATAATATGTGCTGCTGCTTCAGATAGACCTTTACAGATAGGTTCCCCTCAAAATCCCGGTGCACCACAGAATGCAGGTGAATAAACAATATTGTGTAGAGTAAACGAAAACTCGGTCAGGCATTTTCCATTGTGCTACTCAGATAGGCTATGTGCATAGGCAACCTAAAATGAAAAATGCTCAATTCTTTGTCTGGAAGTTTACAAGTTATTTGATGACAGAAATCGTTCTGCAAATTTTAATCACAGAATGGGAACAGACGTATCTTGTCAGCACTTCAGTGAAAACGGACAAGATGTGGTGGGAGTGGGTGGGTGAGTTGGGGGGGGGGGGCTAATTTCTTTTGGAAATTTACATAGCTATTGGATGGTAGATAAAAAGAATGGCAGTTTGTATGTTTGGAGTTCAGTATTAACTTCTGCAATTGGTATCAATGCATTATTGCACAGCTGCGTAACTTATCTGCTATACCTTTTCATGTATATGTTATTAAAGCATTCGGTAATTGGCATTTAAGAGATGGTAACATACATTTGGTATAATTATCATGCTAAAGTTGGCTTGAGTTTGAATTTACCTGATAATAATACAGTAACGACTGCTGTTAAGACTTACATGTAAAAGAAACAAATAACGGTTTTATTGTTTGTTGGTTCAGTTTGCTCTTTTACTCTCTTTCTGAAACAAACAGTTGCATAAATTGGCTGCCAATGGTCTATTGAATGAGACAACAGACACAATCTTTGTAAGGAAATATATATTGTCTTGATATGTTATTTGAAAAACCCCCAGACATTCTAAGGGGCTGCATACCTGCATTTCGGGAACATCAAGAGAAATAGTTACAGAAACATTTTTTATTTTAACTTGAAGAGAGTTTCAAGATATTGAGCCATGCCCAATTTCGGGTTGATTTTTACGTATCTTCAACACTATAGGCCAAATTGTCGACCAGCTTTCTGAGGGACAAGTGGGTTTTCAGCTTCAACCTTTCAAGAAAATAAGAAAAAACGCCTTTATTTTCCTTTTAACTCCATACAATCTATTGCTAACATCGATCTGGTGACCTCTATATCACTTTATAAAAGAGTCAGCATTCTGAGGGTCACCTACCTGTAAGCTAGGGGCGCACGATGTGTGTTTGGATAGTCAGCATTCTGAGGGGCACCTACCTGTAAGCTATGGGCGCACGATGTGTGTTTGCATAGTGAGAATTCTGAGGGGCACCTACCTGTAAGCTAGGGGCGCACGATGTGTGTTTGGATAGGAAGCATTCTGAGGGCACCTACCTGTAAGCTATGGGCGCACAATGTGTGTTTGGATACTCAACATTCTGAGGGGCCCCTATCTGTAAGCTATGGGCGCACGATGTGTGTTTGCATAGTCAACATTCTGAGGGGAACCTACCTGTAAGCTAGGGGTGCACGATGTGTGTTTGGATAGTCAGCATTCTGAGGGGCACCTACCTGTAAGCTATGGGCGCACGATGTGTGTTTGCATAGTGAGAATTCTGAGGGGCACCTACCTGTAAGCTAGGGGCGCACGATGTGTGTTTGGATAGGAAGCATTCTGAGGGCACCTACCTGTAAGCTATGGGCGCACAATGTGTGTTTGGATACTCAACATTCTGAGGGGCCCCTATCTGTAAGCTATGGGCGCACGATGTGTGTTTGCATAGTCAACATTCTGAGGGGAACCTACCTGTAAGCTAGGGGTGCACGATGTGTGTTTGGATAGTCAGCATTCTGAGGGGCACCTAACTGTTAGCTAGGGGCGCACGATTTGTCTTTGAATAGTCAGCATTCTGAGGGGCACCTACCTATAAGCTAGGGGCGCACGATGTGTGTTTGGATAGTCAGCATTCTGAGGGGCACCTAACTGTTAGCTAGGGGCGCACGATGTGTGTTTGGATAGTCAGCATTCTGAGCGCCACCTACCTGTAAGCTAGGGGCGCACGGTGTGTGTTTACATAGTCAGCATTCTGAGGGGCACCTACCTGTAAGCTAGGGGCGCACGATGTGTGTTTGCATAGTCGTTTCTCATTCGTTTAATACTAGCCTAAACGCATCGAAATGGCAACACGCTATGCAGAAATGCCATGCACCTGGCGACGGTCGGTGCAAGTTGCATAACCTAGGTAAGCCTATATTGTCTTAAAATATTAATATTTCTAATCTTCAGTGCAATGCAGACCTTGCTGCAATGATTATCTTGACAAGAAACACGTATAATGATGTCATCACGATGGCAGGCCCGCCTCGCAGTATACTCTAGCTCCATGATCCATACACTAATCATTAGGTTAAACCTGCCACGACAAAACCGTCCACTACAGCGATCTCGAGGAATTAGCATATGTCTGGCCAGCACAATGCTATCTAGACACTCACAGTACGACACTAAGCATAATGCAGTGTGTATCAAATCTCGAATAATTTTACTAAAACATTTAAGATACAGTCAAGACGCTAAGATTATTCATCCACATATCAAGCTAGGAATGTGGATACCATAATTAAATGTGCACAAATTGGTGAATAATCGAACTTTTTAATATGGAACTTGCATCAATTAGAAATGCAGCAAGGTGTGTATTGCGTAAACTTCGGAAAAACTCTCAACGCAACGTGCATGAGTTACGTAAAATACACAACATATGTCTTGTGTGGCCATGACCTTCATTCTAGCTTATGTCACGTGATCCTAGCCTTTAACATGCACTGGCGCTTTAGTTTACAATGTGTTTAGAATCAAGTGAGATTTAATATTTAATCAACGCTTTAATCAAACCTTACATCTGGTCTGGTCTGTGTGTTGCCCTAGGCGAACAATTATACTTGTCGAAAAGCAATCAATGGCGTCTGGAGGATATAATATTAGTGCCGATTAGTCGCGAGAGACAAGAAACCAATCAAATCTGCACTTGGTTTCATGCCAAACCGTTTATATCAAGATTTATTAATTTGTTTCCGGATGTGGCTAATAATTTGATTTCTTGATCTATTTTAAAGCCATGTTTTAAGATTACGTTTGATCACAGGCTCGTTGTCTGGACACATTATTGTGGGACGCATTGTTACTTATTTACTGATTACTGATTTATCCAAATAAGATAAGGTACGCCAGCGCATAATAGTGGCGTCAGTGTATTACTATATATAACATGCACTATAGATTAGCACACAAATGCATGCATGACTGTAATCAGAGGGGAGTTATTTACCGTTTTACAGACATACAAACAAACAAACCAAAAGACGGACGCAAGTTCAATACAAATCCTTTTAATGTGGAAGGGAGACGTGATCAATAGTAGCCCGTGGATATTTTGATACTAATACGGCTGGGGCGGTTGTTTCTATAGACAGCAATATCACCCAATCGAGGTAGCTTTAAAATATTCAAGAATGTACGTGTATATTTACCTTGCAATTTATGTTATAGGGATTCAGACTTAGTAGTTTTAAATCGATTCCAACAGGCATAACTCTGACGTAGACGAGCGTAATCAACACCACCACCTCTATGTCCAGACTCCATCAATGCCTTGATTCCGAAGTTGCACAGTAATGGAGGATTTTAAAGTGATTAGACTCATCCTCGATTCAACACCAATGCTATGTTATTCATGCCCGGAGGAGGATAGGGCACCTGAATATTTGAGTATTTGAATATTAAATATGGCCAGAGGACCTAATGTGCTTACCCGCTTAACATTTAATAAATCCGACAAGAAGAGCTAGACTGTCGCACTGAATTTGTGCTTCTAAGCAGATAATGCCATTCAAATATTTAGTGTTTGGTGAACTGCGGGGGGGGGGGGAGGGTGGGTGTCGTATGGGGGTGGCGGTTGGGGTGGGGAATGCGTGCAGGGATTGAAAAACATACCCTGTGTACTAGAGCGCAACATGAAAAAGAATTATTGAAATGGGAAAACATGTTAGAACGAAACAATACTTTTAACATCGTACTAACATGTTTTCCCATTTCAATAATTCTTTTTCATGTTGCGCTCTAGTACACGGGTATGTTTTTCAATCCCTGCACGCATTCCCCACCCCAACCGCCACCCCCATACGACACACCCCCGCAGTTCACCAAACACTACATATTTGAATGGCATTATCTGCTTAGAAGCACAAATTCAGTGCGACAGTCTATGGTACATTATTTCATTTTCTGAAATGATAATACCAAGCCTAGTCAAAACATTACTATATGCATCTGATGTAGGCCTATTCATTATGAACGTGGTGTTTGCTCAAAACCGAACAGCGACGTTATGGGCTTCTATATTATTTGAGCCAAAGGAATAATCATCTTAGATATAATATGACAAAGCTAATCTTCATACTGGAAACAATAAGTTAGTCTGCATTGAGCTATTTACAGTAAAATATTGTTAAAGGTTTTCATATCGTGGCTTGCTACCTTGCTTTACTTAGTTTACCTAGTTCTCCATGCCAAGTGATGCATACAATGGCCACACGAGATTTCCACTTGCATCTGGCTCCAGCTCCTTCCCCAGTTCATGTTGCATTCGTTCATTTCTCATTCCATTATGATTTAATGTGTCCTCATTGGACGGCCCCGCTTTCTTTGGCCGTGTGGTGTCCATCCAATGGCTACTTTTCAATGTGTATAGGATGACATCATGCGTACGTGCCCCAGCTATCTCCATCAGATTTTCACGGGTCGTGGGGGCTAACGATTGCGTGAGCGAGGTTCTCAACATATGTTTATTGCTAACTGCGTCGGGCTAGAACATTCAGAAACATTTCCCTTGTTATTAACGATGTATGTGGGCGCCCATCATGTTACGCTTACTGCGTAGCTCTTGAAAAAAGATATGTCCATAGACTTCAAGACAGTTTGTAGCATGTTAAGCAGTTTGTTGACCTTGGAAATTTCTGGTCTTCACATTCTCCATCCGTTCCAGTAGTTTAATGCCATGTTATATGAATTCCTCAACATGCATATCTCCTGGATCTCTATTGTGATTGGATGTTTGGTTGCGGTGATTTGGCATGCTTTTGGCCTTGGCATTATTGGTTTTCAGACGTGCTTAACTTCAATTAACTTGCAATGGGACTACCTGTTTTACTCACCAACCCTTACCCGCGGCTCGCGCAAGTTTAAACGAGCTGCAACTGGAATATGAGCGCTGATGTATTGACGCTACTGTAGCGGAGTAGCTAAGGACACACCTTGAAAATAATCATACGTTTACAAAATCTGTTATCAGAAATGTGAAACCTTGGAATGCAGATTAAAAAGCCCCAGTCTTGAAGCATGACACGTTTCCCGAAGAGTGACTAGGCGCCAGCCGTTCATTGAAGGTGTCACCATTAGTTTATATTTATGTAACCTTTGTTTACACTTCTAATCACCATGTATACGCTTTCAGACCATAAGACGAGACAATGGATATGCTTATGGAGCTTTATTGTGGATGTGATCGTCCATCTTGTCCATCGTGCTGGTACTTTTAATGTGTTTTCACACAGCGTTTCTATTATACCTTTGCCATGACGATGATGGGAGGATAATTACAATGTTAATCATGAGGAAATGGTTGTGGTAATAAGAATCTAACAATGACCGCAAAATGACCACAATCGTAAATTAGTTATTTCAAATTGTCGCCATGAGATGACCATAGATTTATTTCGTACGCAGTTACTTGTGCAAGACTGACATAGCATGCCATTAAGAAACTGGATTTATCGCATAGCGATTACCTCTGCGCCCGATGACAGTATCACAATCGTGTAATAGTACACCAGCCAAACAAACACAAATCGTTAACAGATTTTTTTGTTAATGCCGGGAATCCATGCTACACAAATCCGTCATATGATTGGGAAAATTATGTGCGTAGATGCCGCCGTCGATTTTGAATGTGAAGGTCATTTGCAATGTCCCAAGGGTCAAATCACGGTTATAATTACTATTGTGCGAGTTTTCATGTTAATACCATAGTTACAAAAGATTTGTAGATACAAAATAAATTGAATATTAGTTAATGCTCCAAACATCTGTAATTAAAGATAAACATTTAAAATTCCACATAAATGTATGGCATAATGTAACCAAATGTACCTTTTCCCGAAACAGTATAAACCTAACCAGTGTCTGAAAAGTATATACAATATGTTTATTGGCCAACTGGGTTTCAGCTTCACATCCACATGCATAAGAGTATTTAAGGTTCTTCTAATTGCCATCATGAAGTCATTGAACTGATAACCGAGTTTGATTAAAAGACCATAGGTCTGGCTTCTACAAAGATTGCTTTTATGTATTCCTGACGTGACTACCCATTAAATCAGCGGATTATAGCATCATCACCGACACGAGGGAAAGGTAACGAGAGAGAAAGAGAGAGAGAGAGAGAGAGAGAGAGAGAGAGAGAGATAGAGAGAGAGAGAGAGAGAGAGAGAGAGAGAGAGATAGAGAGAGAGAGAGCGAGCTGCACAATCATTCACAAATATGAGCTACAGATGTCTTGACGGTATTTCAATCCATGAATGCATGAATTATGGAAAAGTTAGGTCATTCATATAGATCCTTCTACTGCGATCTATATATCCTCACGCCAATGTTAATAGTGTCGGTTCATTCCTACTGCCCTTCAGCATTTTTAGACATGGAGCTTATATGGCTAAAGCACCGGGAAGTAACAACGTGTTGGTGTATCTTGATACAATTAAGTGGGTTCGACATGTATGAGACCAGGCGTCTCTGAATGCAATGGTGACGCAGGTATAGTCATCATTAACAGTCACAGTGATTAGCGATTTGTTACAATTTTACCTGTTGATTGATTTTACGGCTGGAACAAAAAGATGCAGGCTAGTTATTGGATTAATTCTTTGGCGGAATAATGTCCTTGTTCGCACGCGCACACATTCACGGGCACATGAAATCACACGGGTGCGCACACGCATGTATAAAGACACACATGCAGACATATAGTCACACAAACTGCATCGTTATCTCATTACCTTCACAGATGACGTGTTAAATACAATGGCACTTGCTGCATAGGCGTAAGAAAGGGGTGGGAGAAATACGCATTTATCTCCCCCCCCCCCCCCCCCCCTATAACTAGTGACATTCTTACTCTAGCGCCAATACTGGATGATGACTGGTGATAATGGTGCCATATATCATACATAAATAAGCCACATGTTGTTGCTTTTGCTAAACTAAATACTCTTTTGTTAAAAGCCATTAGAACTGTAGGAATACATTAATTTTAAATAACCACTATTACCAATCCCAAACAATCGCGTCACTGGAATATACATGGCTTATTTCTGCCGCTAATAGCTTACTCCAAGCATGACAGCAATATTGGTTTAAGCGCACACTCTATAGGAAAATGAATCATTGTAAATGACTGCTTACTATTATTATTTTATCTGGTGCCCGATTTCTCTAATGGCAAATCCAGATGCAATAACCTATGATATCTCACGCATGTGAGCCTCCATGTCAGGTAAATACAGAACCCAACTACTGACAACAAATTCAAAACTAAAATGCTAAAAACAAATACTGAATAAAAATTAAACATAAATAGTAAAAACTAATACTGAACCCAAATATTAAACACAAATATTAATCACAAATGCTGAACACAACTGCTGAACACAAATACTGAACACAATTAGTAAACATAAATACTGACAACAAATGCTGAACACAAATACTGAGCGCAAATACTGAACACAAATAATGAACACAAACACTGAACACACATATTGAGCATAAATAATGAGCATAAATGCTGAACACAAATACTAAATGCACGTTCTGAACACAACTAAGACAAAAACACAAATAATGCACTTAAGTATTACTTACAAATACTGAACACAACCTATGCTGAACACAAATACTGAACGCAAATACTGAGCAAAAGTACAGGACATATATGCTGCATACTATTACGATTGAACACAAACAATGAACACAAATATTGCACACACATACTGCACACAAATACTGAACACAGGAACTGAACACAGATACTGACCACAGCCATTGAGCGCAAATACTGGACACCAATACTGGGCATATATGCTGAATACAATTAAGAGTGAATACAAATACTGAACACAAAATACCGAACACAAAATATACTGAACACAAATACAATCACAAGTGTTGCTTTTATATCAAATGGTCTTCATGCTGAAGTTCTTACCCATAACTCTCTTTCACTCAGATACAGAAGCATCGGTAAGAGCATATTTACGTTAATATCTGCCAATCTACTTAATGATGCCACAGAAAGTCTATTATCAGGATGATATCACAATAAGGAAAGAGTTTTCTTTGAATCTGTTATTTTTATTATCACATGCCTCACTACTTACTAATTTGATAGTGAAATACATCGTTTTGAGGTCGTTGTGTCCCCCGTTTCTAACGTCCTTGTGTCTCTCGATGCTAACAGCTCTGTAATTTGTATGGGATAGTATCATACTCGAGTCCAGGAATTTTCTGTATTGTTATTAACTATTTCACCGGTAATATCATTATAAAATATATTCGCTATGAAATAAAGTATATTCTCTTGAATACTTTTGAGATTAATATGACTGGAAGAAATTGCTTCCTACGGCAGCAATCTTTTCCAGTTAAATTAATCTCAAACCATTCAACAACCTTCCTATGTGTTAGGCTTATAATTCAGATGCAGGACATTTATCGTTGAAAGGCCTGGTAACCTGGATTAAAGTTGTTGCTCTGGGGCGTAAATTGTTATTTCAAAGTGTATTGGAATCTATTTTAAACATGCATTTTCATCAAGATCCGATGGCACTCATGCTGAGGAATATTACGTTGCACAGAAACTGGAAAACATGATAATTATATTTAACAGGTGAAATTATATCAAGTACCATCATACGATTAAATGGCTGATCTTCTGATTAATATACCATCCGCTCTGTGAATCTTGAAAGACATCTAAAATACTAAAATCTTTGCATATGCCATAACGCGATTCTATATCGCTTGATGGAAATGTGAAAATGATGAATATTAGGTTTGCAGCATAAAGATTATCTGGTAAATTTCATATTGCCATCTATTGATATGTAAATGAGATTCTAAATTATGATCTGATCTTATAGTGTTAAATGATATATGGGCACTGTAGATGTATTGCCCATTTACTATCGCTGTCATGGAATGGGCTGGAAAGTATGGTGATAGCTATTTCATATGACACCTTGTATTCTATTTAAGCAAATCATCCCACCCATAATATCGTCTGTCTGCCTTAGCAGCCCACTCTAATTACAAGAATGCTTAATGTATTAATTTGCAAGAAAACCTAATATTGACAGAATGTATTAATTAAAAATGTAATGTGCAGATACCAGTTTATTTTAAAATCAATTATTTTACCTTCCAATAAATTGCTACATGATTCGGAGAACTCGTGACAGACGTTGGCTTTCATTCTGAATAGCTGCCAAAATTACCACCAGCAACATATGCGGCTGTAACAATAATCACTCTAACACTAATGTTTAGATTTCACCTACGATTTTTCATTTCATGTTTCTGAATTATGTGGTGGTCCGGCTGAATGGCGGTCCTTAAGCGAGTGTGGAAACGTTTTCTAAACATTATTAGGACATGTAGTGCTCCAGATTCTAGATAAGCTGGATTCCTATGACCCCAGGCATATTCATAATATATCGCAGCATTGATGGTCGGACAGTATACTCTCCAACGACGCACTATGAACTATCTGCAATACTTTCACACTATCAATGGAGGGGGCCCATTAAAGATGTTTGGCAATGTTCTGCGAATCTCACAAGAGACCCATTTAGACTGTGCTATTCTCGTTGCCAACGACTACAAAGCTCGTAGAGGAGTCCACTGTACAAACCTGTTAAGTGTGCTACGTACCGACCCCCACAGACGTTGTACTGGGTACACGGATGACCAAGAAGACCACGTGGGAGCTAGGTACTCTCGTTACGGATAAGCCACAATCACCAGGGAAGAAGAGGTATAATATGGTATGGTATACATCGATATCTAAATCTTAGAAATGTGAAAGCCATTATCATATTTGCATAATTGTAAAAATGCTCGAAGTTTTAATATGTAACCTCCCTAAATCACACATGTAGCAAGGTGTGCATTGGGTAGGAAATGGAAAAATCCAAATTCTTAACTCAATGTACAATTTACACACTGCCCATATGATGTGATCAACCCCCCTTTATTATATGGCTGTGTGCCATTTCGATGCCTTAATGCATACATCCAGCGCAATGAAAATCACTTATACAAGCGCACATCACGTGACCCTAGTTTTTATCATGCACTACTGCGTTGGGTTACAATGTGATTAGAATCAAGTGAGATTTAATATTTAATCACACGCTTTAGGTTTTCTTAAAACCTTACGTCTGCTCTAGTTTGTGCATTGCCCTAGGCGAACAATCATACTTGTCAAAAAGCAATCAATGGCGTCTGGAGGATATAATATCAGCGCTGATTAGTTACGAGAGACAAGAAACCACTCGATTCGGCACTTGATTTCATGCTATACTTTTCTAGATGATGACAAAACTATCGGACTAGTCTATGATTACTTATGATTGGTTTCTCCCTGCACTCCTTATATCATGATTTATTATTTTGTCGATGATACAATTACTTGATATTGATTAAAGCTTTTAAATGAGTTTTAAATACTTTGCTTAAGCAGATAAGATAAACTACACCAACGCATCATATCACCATGCACCACCGGTTAGCGCCCAAATACACGCATGGCTGTGATCAGAATGGGTAAAGTTCTTTATCGTGTTACAATTTTAGTGAAACCGGATCAACAGTTTTCTAAACGTATCAACAGAAATACGAACAAACAGACAGACTCAGATTCAATATAAATTGATTATAAATCTTTCCCCTGTGGACGAGGATAACAAAGATACACACAGAGGGGAGATTAGTAGAAATACACCACAGGTCAAATACAGGGCAGCTAATAAACACTTTAACATGTTTTTAAAACAAAAACAGAGACATATCAGTTAGTAGAATTTTGAAACCGATGTAAGAAATGTTCTGTTAAATAGTCGATCATATTTGGACCGAATGATAAGCTAAGGCAGCAATGTCTTCCAATCCAATTATATTCCAAATACTCAAATGTACATATTAAGTTATTCCTGTGCTGTACTGTATAACGAGCTTATCATTCTAGACTAATTGCCTGGAGCGGTATTAACGTTGTGGGTACTATACTATAAATAACTTACTATTAATTAGAACTTGTTAATAACTTGATTATCTTTCAGCGGGACTCCAGTCACTTTCCATTATATTTCTTTCTGGCTATTATAGCAGTGTTATGCTTATGAAACACTTTTAAACCTGCGATTGTAGTAGTACAGGTAGATACTGGAGAGTTGTTCAACATTTTAAACTGAATTCTGACTGGAGACCGTTATTATCTTAGTCGGCAACAACTTACAGTTAAATTAAATTCAAATTAATTAATACAATATATCTCCCATTCAATGTCATATCATCTCCTTAACTTTCAAAGGATGACCATGATAGATGGATGAATAAAACGACATACGCTATGCCTAATGTTTGGCAGGGAGAGGTGTGTCACGTGTGTGGCAATACTCGGGTTTATTTCGAGCCTGGCCCGCCCATTTCTAGCTAAGCGCCGCCCACATAGTGCCGATGTATAATCTTAATAACAGAAAAGAAAACTAAAAGTTGGATGGATCTGCGCATGTGGGACAGATGCATGACCAGGCGGATAGACGAACAGGTGAACAGATTGGCGCAAATATAAGCGGCTTCCTCCAAACCACTTTGTCTTCATATGAGTCAAGTACAGAAAAATAGCGTAGTTATCAAAAAAAAAGCTAAATTATCATAGGATCCAGTATTCTCTATGTATATACTTTTGTGGCATTTATAGAGCAAGCTGCCGATGTCTGTTCATTTGAACAATGACAAGTACACATTATGCTTCTTGATAACGTGATTCTGTATCCTGACTATTAATGCAGGCATTCTATCTGTCACTCACGTATCTGCCCATCATAATCAACTACGTCACGTGTTAGCTGTTCTCACTATCAAGTGGCGTGGCTCTGTCACCGAAATCGAAGAAGTCCACCAGAAAAGTGTATGAATTCTTTATATTTCATTCCTCTCCCACAATGCAATGACTCCAGTAATGCCTGTACAGTACTGTATTTGAGGATTTTAATGGAAGCAGATTCATCCTCGATTCACTACCAATGCTATGTTATTCATGCCTGGGGAGGACAGGACACCTGAATATTTGAACACTGGAATATTAAATATGGCCAGAGGACATAATATGCTTACCAGCTTAACATGCAATAAAGCCGGCGTGAAGGAATAGAGCATCGCACTGAATTTGTGTTTCAAAGCCGCTAATACCTTTCAATTACGTAGTGATTTTATATATAGCGGTGTGTGCTTCGTGGATTCTGGGGGTGGGCTGCTGATGGGTGAGGGCTGGCTGTGTGGAACTCGTACATGGATTGAAAAAGATACTGATATACCTGACCACAATATGTAACAGAGAAATATTCAAATGGGAAAATGATGGCAGCACACAGATGCGAACTAAGTAATACGGTACAATTCTTAAATAAGTTAACATATTATTTAACACAATATTGAACAATAAAATTCTGAATATAATTGGATTGGACAATGAGCACCGCCTTAGGCAACAATGTATTGCAATAGAATCATGTTAAGAATATTAAACAGTACGTTTCTTTAGCTTTGTAAACATGTTATTTCTGAACTGAGTAGTAAAAGGAAGGTAAGGGATACATTTATACTGTTAATGTCTTTGATTTTGTTATATTTTTTAGAAAGCATAGGCTACCACTGGCTCAACGGTATGAAAAGCTGATTTAATTTTGTCAATTCAAAAGTTATCCTTGGATTGGCTTGACTAAGACGGTTATCTTCAAATTCTATAATGCTGATAAAGATCGGCAATGGGAGTATTTATATATATATATAAATATTTATTATTATTATTGTTGCTTTTATTAATCAACATTCTTTTTCGTGTTTCGGATCATTACTATTCTCACAAGCAGGTGCATTGTCGATGCTCTCAGCATGGATATTGTCCACATTTCAATAATTCTTCCTAGAACCTGCTTCTAACCTGATTTTCGTGAACGTGTGGCATTTAGCCGTGTATTCATGTGGTTTAGGAAGGTCAGTGTGAAGGTCAGTGTGAGCAGCAATCTATACAGTATCGATCATGTTACCGTTTTCAGTAGTTCTGATACACTGATATTGTAACAATATGACGGTTTAATGGAATAAAATTAGATTTTCCAGTTTAATGGAATAAAATTAGATTTTCCGTAATATATACCATCTTTTCTGTGACACAAATATTATTTCAAATACCTATCAATAAAATAGTAGTAACTGTGATATGTTTATATCAACTGCTCTGTTAGTCAGGAAGTCGATTGTCTGTCCATCTGTCGATGTATCTGTGCATTATCATCAGTGCTGTTAGGATTTGTTATCTTGAAATATTAATGACAAGCCTGGTTAACATATTCAAATATGCATCGGATACCGGACTATACATTGTGAAAAGAAATGGGACATAAGAGCTGTCATTACATACCAAATTCATCACACCAGGTTAGTAAGATCCCATTAGGAATAAGCTTCACGGGCTCCAAATGAGATCTTACTAAGTGAGTGTGATAAATGCGAAACGAACGTAAGATTCTATTTTATTTGATTTGATTTGATTTGATTTATTCTCTTGGTAAATATTACAAATTACAATATGATAACAGGGAGTCCACTGGAGGCTGTGCCTATTAGCTTGTGGACCCCTGACATAGAATAACATACAAGTTACACATGATTTGACATAAGTAGACATACGTCATTATGACACTATATTATACATAACTACAGACAAATAATAAAGGATTTGACATAGAAAAAGAAGAGAAAGAAAAAAAAGAAATAAAGACAAGACATTTGACAAACATGGTTCACTTGTTTTTGATTGTTCTTCATACTGTGGGTAACATATTTCACTCATTGGAATGGGCTAGGGGATGAAGGGGGTGGGGGGGGGGGCTGGAGTTCATCCTGTTTCTACTATTATTATTATTATTATTATTATTATTATTATTATTATTATTGTCTAACACCTTCTTTCCCTAGAGGAAAGAGGGTAAACCGGCTATGTGAATCTGTGTTCGAGTCTATTTCTTAGTGTGTTTGTCATGGCTGGATTTTTTTAGAGCTCTTAGATATGATCACGTTCTGGATCTGTGTATATCTTGAGGAGTGCTGGTCCAATTTGACTCAGGATTTAACACAGAAGCTGCACACTCGCTGAATATTCAGAAAAGCCACCCGACCGAGAGTTGTTGGTGGCTTAGCCAACCACAGCCCCCGGTCAAGTCCTCTTCAAAACACCCAGCACGAGGAGCTATGTCCCTTGGGATGTGTTGTCTGTAAGACCCAGGAGCCAGACATTCACATAAATTATAATATAATAAAATAAATTAAATTAAATATGATTATGGTTAATGATACAGTAAAGATAACAATGGCCAACATGATTCTAGCAACACACTGATTTGGTTATGACGTAAGTAATCTTCTGTACACATTTGGAATAGAAGACATTGCTGCCTTATGCAGAAAATTCTCCCACAAATTCCACTAGGTCCAGAATATTCAGCAGTACCGGTACCTTTTATTCTATGTAGACAATATGTCAAACCGGAGTGTAGAGGCAGGGCAAGAGCAATAATATCAGTATTGTTAACAGGTGGTTCTTCATGATGAATTGCTGGTAATTGCTGTGGTGTCCGGGCGCATGAAGGTGTAGTAACTAATATATGAGTGAGGTCCAATTACCCGATTTAGTACTTATTAATGAACATTTGTTTAATAATGTGTTTGCAGGAATTTTGACTAATAATCCGTGTACGTGTGTTCGTGTCTGTGTTATTCCAGAATTTTGTAGCTTGAAAGGATGGTTTTTGTTTTGAGATTTCCATTCTATTGTATTCTGTGTGAAAGTTGTGTCTAGATCTGGTGTTGTATGCGTGTATTTCAGTGTTTAGGTTAAAGAGAGAAGACTGTGAATTTGGTAGATTACCTTTGAAAAAATCTTTTATTATTGTATATAATTGGAGATTACCAATATCTTCTAGTTTTAATAAATTCTCTGTCTTGTAAACATTTTGGGCCTCTCCTGTTTGTGCAAAAAGTTTAATGGCTTGCTTTCGAAGTGATTTTAGTCTTGCCAGTCTGATTTTATATGTATTAGTCCAAATAGTGTTGCAATAAGGAGTTTGTGGGAGTATTAACGTGCAATATAGTGTTTTTAGTATGTTAGGTGGTAAGTATGATTTAAGTCGTCGCATGATCCCAATGTTTCTTGCCAATTTAGATGTTGCAATCTCTATATGTTTCTCCCAGGTTAGATCTTTATCCAGGTAGACACTTAAGAATTTAGCAAACTCAGCCTCCTGTATTTCCTGATTATCAATGTACAATTTTGGCAAGTCATTTTTCTTTAGTTTTCTAGATTTTGTAAAGAGCATGTAATTAGTTTTCCCGACATTCAGTGATAATTTATTTACTTTAAACCAATTTATTACTTTTTCCATTTCTTCATTTACATTTTTCTATAGTGTTTCTATAATCTTGTTGTGACAAAAAGCATTGGTGTCATCTGCAAACAGTATTAATGAAAGGTGCTGACAAACATTGGGTAAATCATTCATATATATTAAAAACAGGAGAGGTCCAAGTACTGATCCCTGGGGGACACCACAGACTAGGTTTTCATTGCTAGAGCAAGCTCCATTGTATTGTACGCACTGTACTCTGTTTGATAAATAACTTGTTATCCAATATAGAGCAATTCCTCTCACTCCATAATAAGATAGTTTTTTATATTAGAATCTTATGATCAATTGTGCCAAAAGCCTTAGAAAGATCAAGAAATATGCCAAGAATATGTTCTTTGTTTTCTAGAGAATGTGTTATTCATCACATGAACTATTCGTATTTTCACTTCGATTCTTGTCATATTCTTCAGTTATGTTTCAGTATTTTCCCTGATGGCTGGAACGCTTCACTACTCAGAGTTCTGACAATATGCACAACAATACATAGTGACAGAGACAATTTCCAGGCATTTATACTAACGTATGCCAAAATATAATCCTAATTTGACTTAATACTTTACTTATTTACTTTCTTTGGGCTGCGTAGGTCTCTCCATGCCAAGCGGCGCATACAATGGCCACAAGATATCTCCACTGGCATCTTTCCAGCTTTTTCCCAGTTTATGTTGCCTGCGTTCATTTCTCATTCCACTGTGATCCATATGTCTCTTCTTTGGACATCTCCTTTTCTCTGACCTTGTTATGTCCATCGAATGGCCACTGTCATACCTGTTGGAGGTAGCATCATGCTTACATTTCCCAGTCATTTGCGTTCGATTTTCCTGAGTTGTGTAGATAACGATTGCATGCTCATGGTTCTCAACACATCCTTAATGCTAACAGTAACGAACTAGAACATTCAGAAACATTTATCATCCAGCTTTCTAAGCCATATAATAGGACACATAGTACATTGTTCTTAAGCATAAGGGTTACCAGAGATATAATCATATGATTTAAGACAATGTGTACTATGGTTAAGGTTTTGCTAGCTTTAGTGATTCTCGTGTTCACAGTAACCATCTTTTCCAGTTTACTGCCATGTTATGCAAATTCGTCAACTTCCATATCTCCTGAATCTGTATAGTGATTGGATGATTGTTGGGGATGGTTTTTTCCTGTTTTTGGTCTTGGCATTATTGCTATTCAGAAGTGGTTACATACCATTCAATGCAATGGACTCACATGACGTATTTAACAAATACTGGTGGTTTGGTGAGTCATTGGGCGTGCATAGCTACAATTAAACCTGAAAATAATCAGCTAGACTAATCCATTATTATTTGTTAGACGTCCGCAAAATCTGCTATCAGAAATGGGAATCCTTGGCAATCAAACTAGCAAGTAAGTCCCAGTCTTGAAGCCTGACTAGTCTCTCCATGAGTGACAAGCGCCAGTTTTCCTTTGAAGAGTTCAACATTGATTTACATTTATATATCCCTTGTTTACAATGGAATCTTCAATATTGTTGATTTGCTTGTTATTTTTATTTCGTAATCACCTAATCATCACGCGCGTGCATATAAATCGTATTATGATACAATGGGTCTGATTAGGGATTTATATTTTGAATGTGATTGTCCATCATGCAGATACATTTGATGTATTTCCACACGTCGTTTGCTTTATACCTTTTCAACAACGACAGTGGATATGGTGAGGATAATAACAATGGCGATGCTAATCATGGTGATGATAATTGTGAAAATGGTTGTGATAATGGGAATTGAACAATGACCACGAAATGACCACACTCGTAAATCAGTTAGCCCAGATGCATATGATTAGAATTGTCGCCATAGGATCACCATAGATTTAATTTGTTTGTATGTAATTACTTTTACAAGTCTCATCGAGCATGTCACTAAGAAACATGATTTATCACTTAGCGCTATCTTTCTTCCTCTATAAATGGTGTGTGATTACCTGCAATACAGCATTTAGATGTGGTTACAGACCAGCGAATTTCCCATAGAGACATGTGCAAATGGGCCATACTTAGATGGACCATTGAACATTCCCTTGAACAAACCTCGTCTACGATTCCTGAACCAGTCTTTGAAGTTAGTGTCATATCTTGGAATTGTCATGATGCACTGGCCATGGAATTAAGTGACGAAAATAGACACCGTACTAATCTAGTGCCTACTATTGGAGAAGACACAATCACCAGGGAAGAAGAAAACTGGTACACATCGACATATCCAGCTTCGAACTATTAAAGCATAAATGTGTGAAAACTCTAACCGTTAATATGTAGCTTCCATCAATGGGCCTTTCCTACGGCAGCAACAGCGCCCATTCAAATTAGTTTCAAAATATTCAACAGCATATTTATTAAATGGTAAAAGCAAACAATTTGTACAACAACGCATAGCCCGTCCTCAAATATGCGTTCGTGACGTACTTATCGACGTCATTCATCACGTCATTCATTATGATGCCATTGTACACATCACGCGGTTCATTATGACGTCATATGGTGGGTGGGTACTCTGGAAAGGTGAATTATGAGTACACCAAGGTGTGCGTTGGGTTAACACTGGATACATTCAAAGTCTTAACACAATGTGCCGTGATTGCAACTTACACAATATGCCGTGATTGCAACTTACACAATGTGCCCTGATTGCAACTTACACAATGTGCCGTGATTGCAACTTACACAATGTGCCGTGATTACAACTTACACAATGTGCCGTGATTGCAACTTACACAATGTGCCGTGATTACAACTTACACAATGTGTCGTGATTACACCTTACACACTGTGCCGTGATTACAACTTACACAATGTGCCGTGATTGCAACTTACACAATGTGCCGTGATTGCAACTTACACAATGTGTCGTGATTACAACTTACACAATGTGCCGTGATTACAACTTACACACTGTGCCGTGATTACAACTTACACAATGTGCCGTGATTGCAACTTACACAATGTGCCGTGATTGCAACTTACACAATGTGCCGTGATTACAACTTACACAATGTGCCGTGATTACAACTTACACAATGTGCCGTGATTACAACTTACACAATGTGTCGTGATTGCAACTTACACACTGTGCCGTGATTGCAACTTACACACTGTGCCGTGATTGCAACTTACACAATGTGCCGTGATTACAACTTACACAATGTGCCGTGATTGCAACTTACACAATGTGCCGTGATTACAACTTACACAATGTGCCGTGATTAAAACTTACACAATGTGCCGTGATTACAACTTACACAATGTGCCGTGATTACAACTTACACAATGTGCCGTGATTGCAACTTACACAATGTGCCGTGATTGCAACTTACACAATGTGCCGTGATTACAACTTACACAATATGCCGTGATTACAACTTACACAATGTGCCGTGATTACAACTTACACAATGTGCCGTGATTACAACTTACACAATGTGCCGTGATTACAACTTACACAATGTGTCGTGCTTACAACTTACACAATGTGCCGTGATTGCAACTTACACAATGTGCCGTGATTACAACTTACACAATGTGTCGTGATTACAACTTACACAATGTGCCGTGATTACAACTTACACAATGTGCCGTGATTACAACTTACACAATGTGCCGTGATTACAACTTACACAATGTGCCGTGATTACAACTTACACAATGTGTCGTGATTGCAACTTACACACTGTGCCGTGATTGCAACTTACACACTGTGTCGTGATTGCAACTTACACAATGTGCCGTGATTACAACTTACGCCCTGTGCCGTGATTGCAACTTACACAGTGCCGTGATTGCAACTTACACAATGTGCCGTGATTACAACTTACACAATGTGCCGTGATTGCAACTTACACAATGTGCCGTGATTACAACTTACACAACGTGCCGTGATTACAACTTACACAATGTGCCGTGATTACAACTTACACAATGTGCCGTGATTGCAACTTACACACTGTGCCGTGATTACAACTTACACAATGTGCCGTGATTACAACTTACACAATGTGCCGTGATTACAACTTACACAATGTGTCGTGATTACAACTTACACAATGTGCCGTGATTACAACTTACACAATGTGCCGTGATTACAACTACACACTGTGCCGTTATTGCAACTTACACACTGTGCCGTGATTGCAACTTACACAATGTGCCGTGATTACAACTTACACAATGTGCCGTGATTACAACTTACACAATGTGCCGTGATTACAACTTACACAATGTGTCGTGATTGCAACTTACACACTGTGCCGTGATTGCAACTTACACAATGTGCCGTGATTACAACTTACACAATGTGCCGTGATTGCAACTTACACAATGTGCCGTGATTACAACTTACACAATGTGCACATGCTGTGAGAATTCATCCTGTATTATATAGCTTTGTGCCATTTCAATGCGTTAATACATACACCCAGCGCAATGAAAATCATCTATACAAACGCACATTGTGCGACTCTGGCCTTTAGCATACACTGCTACTTTACAATGTCTTTAAAATCAAGTGAGGTTTAATATTTAATCAACGTTTTTGATTTTCTCAAAACCTTACATTCTAGGCGAGCAATTATACTTGTCAAAAAGCACTCAATAGCATCTGGAGGATATAATATCGACACTGATTGGTCACGAGAGACAGGAAACACATCATAGCGACGTCAGTGTATTGTTATATATAACATGCACTATGATAAAAGAAATAGCGCGCAAATGCATACATAATTGTGCTTAGAATGGGGGATTCTTTATTTTGTTACAATTTCAGTAAATCAGATCAATAGTTTCTAAAAGCAACCGCAGATATACAAACAAACAAACAAACTCAAATTCAAAGTAAATCTTTCACCTGCAGGCGAGTATAACAAAAATACATTCAGGTCCATATGGAAGGGAGACGAGATCTATAGTAGAAATACCCCACATATCAGATACAGTAAGCTCATAAACAAGTTAACATGTTTTTAAATCACAAACAGAAACATGTTAGTTAGTATAATTTTGAACACAATGTAAGTAGTGTTCTATTGAATATGTGAACATATTTGGACTGGAAGACATTGCTTCCTTAGCCAGCAATTCTTCCAATCCAATTGTGTTCCAAATACTCAACAATTCATGTTAAGTCGTTCCCGTGCTATACTGACTATCGATTCCTCTGTGATTGTCCTAGTCCGTAACGACATATGGTTAAATTAATTAAAATTTTCTGACACACAATTGTTCTCACATGATAAATAAAATGTCATATCATTTCCTTAACTTAACTTTGAAAGGACAGGGAGATTGCTTCACTGAACAATAAGGGGTCCATTCCTATATTTGACTCGCTCATGTCTGGCAAAGCCACGCCCACCTAGTGATGGCATATTATCTTATGTTGAACTTAGGTTGCCAAAGAAAAACTAAAAAATTTGCATTGATCTGCGCATGCGGGTTAAGATGCACGACCAGACGGACAAACGAACAGGTGCACGGATTGTCGCAAAGATATTAGGCTTTTTCCAAACCACATTATCCTCACAACTGATGGTTGATCAACATGATTCAAGCACAGAACAGAGAAATACTGTAGCTATCAAGAGAAAAACAAACTTTTCCTATCACCCAAACTCCCCTGTTTATGTGACTTCTCGACCTTCATGGAGTAAACTGGTAATGTCGGTTCATTAACACCGCCACAATTACAACATGTGCAGCTTGATAATAGGATTTTGTATCTTAACTACTAATGCATGTATCCTATCTGTCTATCAACTATCTGACGTCATAAGCAACTGCGTCAGGTTTTAGCTATTACCACTATCACAGTGTACGAATTATGTTATGAATTTGCATTTAATACATATTATAGTGGATATTTTGAAACTAATGCAATTGAAAGCGGTTGCTGTCATAAACAGGATTAACACCCGGACGATTTAGTCTTAAAATATTCTAAAGTTCACATATATTAGTTTCCTTGCAATTTATAGTCCGGTATATCATGTTTCGAAGTTTCAAATCTGAGCTTAGAGATTACCCAGAAAATGGTGAGGCGTATCCAAACATAAATTCTTCTATTCGCCTATATATGATGTGGAAGAACATCACCCAGCATCATTCACTCAATATAATGCCTCCATCAATGCGTGTGATGGCAGCGCTGCGCAGTAATCGAGGATGTTAATGGAAGCAGATTAATTCTCGATTAATTCCCAATGCTATGCTATTCATGCCTGGGGGAGGATAGGGCACCTGAGTATTTGAACACTGGAATATTAAATGTGCCCTGAGGACCTAGTGTGCTTACCCGCTTAACATTCAATAAAGCCTGTGTGAAGAGCTAGAGTGTCGTACTGGATTTGTATTTCTACGCAGTTAATGCCTTTCAAATATTTAGTGTTTTTACATCTATCGCTAGGTGTTTTGTGGATTGTGGAATAGGAATAGCACCTCATACTCAAATTCAAAATTCAGTTGTCTGATCGTCTGTCAATTGGTCAATGTGTCAATCGGGGTACGTTTTTTAATTTCCTGAAATGTTAACGCCAAGCCTCATTCAAACATGCATGTATACATCTAATGTATGCCTATGTATTAGGGAAGTGAGGGTTGTACAGAACCCAACAACGGTGTTCTGGTCTGTGGTAAACAGGTCTATGTTAATTGAGCCAAGATAATAAGGTAATATGCCGATAAAATATTTCATCTTAGTTCTATTAGGACAAAACCTAATCTTCATATTGGAACTGATAAGCTAGAATGCATGCCCTATTTTCTAAGCTTTTTACGGTAAAATATTGTCAAAGGATTTTCCTATCGTGACTAACTATCTTGCTTTACTGCGTTTAAATACTTCTACAAGCGTTGCATACAATGGCCATAATAGGTTTCCACTGACATCGGTGCGCGTTCTTTCCCTGTTCAGGCTTCAGTCGTTCATTTCTCATTCTATTGTGACCCATTGTGTCCTGTATGGACGTCCGGGTATTCTTCGAGCTTGCCGTGTCTATCCAATGTCCAATTTCTACTTTCAAATGTGCTGAGGGTGGCATCATGCTGACATGCCCCATCCATTTCCATCCGATTTTCATGAGTTGCTGGGCTAACGACTGCATGCTCGAGGTTCTCAAAATGTTGTTATCACTGTCTGTATGGGGCTCGAACATTCAGACATTTTTTCTTTTCGATTGATGATGTGATCGTCCATCAGGCTGTGCTTAATACATTGTTCATGAATAAAATACATGCTCATAGGATTGCTGACCTTGGTGATTTCTGGTCTTTACAGTCTCCAGCTGCTCCAGTAGTTTACTGCCAAGGCATATTAGTTCGTCAACTTCCATATCTCATGGATCTCTATTGTGAGTGGATGTTTGGTTGAATAGTTTGGTCATTCTTTTGTTGTTGGCATTATTGGTTTTCAGACGTGGTTAAATTCAATTGAATTTCAATAGAACTACCTGATTTACTCGCGAAATTTACCTCCGGCATGTGTTTATTCGAGTTGCAACGGGAGTACGAACGCTGGCGTTTAACTGCTCCATTAGTAGCTCGAGTAGCTACGGTTCAACCTTGAAAATAACCAGCTAGCCCAATCCATTCTCCTTTCTTAGACATCTGCAAAATCTGCTATCGGAAATGGGAAGCATTGGAATTCAGATTGAAATGTTCCAGCCTTGAAGCATGACTCGTTTCCCCAAGAGTGATCAGGAGCCAGTCTTCTATTGAAGGTGTCACCATCAGTTTATATTTATGTAACCCTTATCCGCACCGAATCTTGCAATAAAGTTGATTTATTTGTCATTAATAGTCTACAATCTTCTAATCCCCTTGTACATGGATACACGGCATCGTACGAGCCAAGGCTCTGACTCTAGAGCTATATTTTGACGCGATTGCCTGTTGTGCTGGTACTTTTAATACACTTTCACAAAGCGTTTCCATTACAGTTTAGCCATGACGATAATGTGAGGATAATTACAATGCTAATCATGCGGAAATGATTGTGGTAATACAAATTTAGCAATGACCGCGAGATGACTGCAATCGTAAATCCATTGGTTCAAATGCACATGATGGAAAATGCCACCATGGGATGACCAAATTTATTTTCTATGCAGTTACTTTTGCAGGACTGACATAGCATGACATTAAGAAATGAAATTTATCACATAGTGATCCCCTCTGAGCCCGTATGATATTGACTGTATTACAATTGGTTAATAAATAGTACACCAGCCTAACAAATAGAACACACTTTAACAGCAGGTGTTGCTAATGGAGGAAATCCATGCTAGACAAATTCTTCATATGATTGTGAAAATTATGTGCATAGATGCCACCTTATATTTTGAATTTGAAGACCATTTGGAAGGTTCTAAGTTCAAGACATGGTTATAATGACTATTGTGGACCGCCGCATGGTTTATAGCACATGGACAAGATATATGTAGATAAAAAATAAATTAGATATTATTTAATGCAGCCAGCATTCTTTATGAAGTGCGTCGGGCTGTATTGCACGTAGATTTACATCCAAAAATAGATTTATCCCTTAGATTATCCCGTCTACAATGGACCTTTCCATTTTTAGCTATGCCCCGCCCATCACTAGCTAAGCTCCACCCACACTTCGCCGTGTTTGGATTGATCGATCCCCGAATGCCCTAGCTATCAATTTCCTGAAAACTATACAGGGAAGCTGTTGAATATTTTGTAACTAATTAGACTGGGTGCTGTTGCTGCCATAGGCAGCAACAGCGCCCAGTCAAATTGGTTTCAAAATATTCAACAGAATATTTATTAAATAGTAAAAGCAAACAATTTGTACAACAACCCATAGACCGTCATCAAATATGCGTTCGTGACGTACTTATCGACGTCATTCATGACGTCATTCATTATGATGTCATTGTACACACCACGCAGTTCATTATGACGTAATATGATGGGTGGGTACTCTGGAAAGGTGAATTAGGGGATGTCCGTCCATAATGCATACTTAACCCTCAAGCGACCAAGCTATTTTAGCGACTAAAATGACCGAGTGGGGTCATTTATGACCCCATTATATTTTATACAGGAAATCAGGTTTTAAATGGCTCTTTTTGTGTTTAGGATACCTAACCATTCCCTGTATTTAAGACAGATATTCTAAAAGGTTCTAATGTATTAAGTTATGTTTAAAAAAAATTAATTGTGATATGCAGAAAGCAACCAAAGTATTTAAATTACTAAAATGTCTGAAAATTGTAAATGTCACGAATGAGATGCCTAGTTACCGCAAATTACTGTAATGTCATGGTAACGAGATTCAGTAAAGCACTAATAGCTATATCTCAGGCACAATCTTCACACACAATTTGTCTCTGGCTATGTTCTGGGCACACTGGCTTGTTGCAGATAGCACATTCGCGTGAGACTTTCCTGTCAGTGTTGCGCGGGCAGATCGAGCAGCGTTTACGTTTGCCGGGTACTGCAGCAGCTTCACTCGGCTCTGCAGGGGGAGCAGGTCCTACACCAATGCTTGCCATTGCTTCCCTAGTGACTGAATGGATGTTTGGAATCTGTGACCTTCGCTCGACATGTGGCTTGACGAGTCCATACCTAAGCTCTCTGAAGAAGACCCGACGCCTACGGGCGCCTCCTGAAGATTTCCAATCAGGGAAGTTGCCAAGCCATATAATGAAGGCAGCAATTCTTGCAATGTCCACCATGTTGAAGAATAAAACCATTGGCCATCTGTTGATCTTGAGTCGAGAGGTGTGCATTGTAGCCAAGTGGACAAGGTTGTCTACCCCGCTCTTGGTGTTATTATAATGCAGGATGACCTCTGGTTTTCGCTGATCACCACTAACACTTTTGTCATGGTGTATGGTTGAGAGTGCCAATACTGCATTGCCTCGGGCTGGTACATATGAAAAAAGAGTAAGCTGGTCATGGAATTCAAACACTGAGCTGTGCTCTCCTCTCCTGTTGTTAGGTTTCATTTCATCTGGGAGATGTGGCTTTTTGACCTAATAGTGCCCACATAGGTAAGCCCATCATTCAATAGCTCTTCCGCAAGGGGGACTGCGGTGAAGAAATTGTCAGCTAGAACTTTCTTCCACTTCTGCACCAGGGAGATGTGAGATCTCTGTCAACTCTTGCCCCTTGGCCAACCTCTCGCTGTTCACCTGGGTGCCTACCCAGATACACGTCTCCTTTCAAGGGGTAACATGTTTCGGCATCGCAATTCCACCAGATCTTTATGCCGTACTTGGCTGGTTTAGAAGGGATGTATTGCCTGAAACCGCACCTGCCTCTGAAAGCTACCAACTGTTCGTCCACACAGAGATCACTAACAATATTGGTGTATATATATGTGTGTAATCAGGCATTCTCCCAATATTGTTAGTTAGCAGCAAAAACTACACAAATCTTTGGACCGCAAGTAGACATAGGTTACACTATACATCAACAACAAATGCATCAACGTATTTTCTCCCAGCGACAACAATTTTACATTAAGGTCGCAGCT
>CM067374.1:18080091-18102591 GCA_034401795.1 Chaetoderma sp. LZ-2023a
CGGCACTGGGATATACATGGCTTATTTCTGCAGCTAATAGCTTACTCCACGCATGACAGAAATTTGTGATAAGCACACGCTCTACAGGACAGAAAAAGACTAAATGTAATTCCCTGCTTATTTTTATTCTTTTATCTTTTGAAAGATGTCTCTGATGGCAAATCAAGATGCAGTAACGTTATTGCTATGCATATCGGGAGAAATAACCTATACTATCTTAGGACACACGCATGTCAGGTAAATACATAACTACTGACAACAAATGCAAAGCTAAAATTTTAAAAACAAACACTGAATATAAAAATTAAACATAAATATTAAACATCAATACTGAACACAAATACAGAACACAAATACTGAGCACAAATACTGAACACACATACTGAACACACATACTGAACACACATACTGAATACACATACTGAACACACATACTGAACACACATACTGAATACACATACTGAACACAAATACAGAACACACACACTGAACACAAATACTGAACACAAATACAGAACACACATACTGAACACAAATACTGAACACAAATACAGAACACAAATACTGAACACACATACTGAACACAAATACTGAACACAAATACAGAACACAAATACAGAACACACATACTGAACACACATACTGAACACACATACTGAACACACATACTGAACACACATACTGAATACACATACTGAACACAAATACAGAACACACATACTGAACACAAATACAGAACACACATACTGAACACAAATACTGAACACAAATACAGAACACACATACTGAACACAAATACAGAACACAGACACTGAACACAAATACTGAACACAAATACAGAACACACATACTGAACACAAATACAGAACACACACACTGAACACAAATACTGAACACAAATACTGAACACACATACTGAACACAAATACTGAACACAAATACAGAACACAAATACTGAACACACATACTGAACACACATACTGAACACACATACTGAACACAAATACAGAACACAAATACTGAACACAAATACTGAACACAAATACTGAACACAAATACAGAACACACATACTGAACACAAATACTGAACACAAATACTGAACACAAATACAGAACACACATACTGAACACAAATACTGAACACAAATACAGAACACAAATACAGAACACAACTACTGAACACAAATACTGAACACAAATACAGAACACACATACTGAACACAAATACTGAACACAAATACAGAACACACACACTGAACACAAATACTGAACACAAATACAGAACACAAATACAGAACACAAATACTGAACACAAATACTGAACACAAATACAGAACACACATACTGAACACAAATACTGAACACAACTACTGAACACAAATACTGAACACAAATACTGAACACAAATACTGAACACAAATACAGAACACACATACTGAACACAAATACTGAACACAAATACAGAACACAACTACTGAATACACATACTGAACACAAATACAGAACACACACACTGAACACAAATACAGAACACACACACTGAACACAAATACTGAACACACACACTGAACACTAATACTGAACACAAATACAGAACACACATACTGAACACAAATACTGAACACAAATACAGAACACAACTACTGAACACAAATACTGAACACAAATACTGAACACAACTACTGAATACACATACTGAACACAAATACAGAACACACACACTGAACACAAATACAGAACACACACACTGAACACACACACTGAACACAAATACAGAACACACACACTGAACACAAATACTGAACACAAATACAGAACACACATACTGAACACAAATACTGAACACAAATACAGAACACAACTACTGAACACAAATACTGAACACACATACTGAACACAAATACTGAACACAAATACAGAACACACACACTGAACACAAATACTGAACACAAATACAGAACACAAATACAGAACACAACTACTGAACACAAATACTGAACACAAATACAGAACACACATACTGAACACAAATACTGAACACAACTACTGAACACAAATACTGAACACAAATACTGAACACAAATACTGAACACAAATACAGAAAACAAATACTGAACACAAATACAAAAACAAATATTAAACAAAAATATCAATCACAAAAGTAAACACTAATACCGAACACAAATATTAAACACACACACTAAACACAAATACTGAACACAAACCCTGAACAAAAATATTAAACACAAATATTAAACACATACTGATCACAATACTGAACACATATACTGAGCACAAACACTGAACACAAATATTGAAAACAAATACTGAACATAAATATAATCACAAATATTAATCACAACTACTGAACATAAATATTAAACACAATTACTGAGCACAAATACCGAACACACACACTGAATACAAATAGTAAACAACAACACTGAACACAAATCCTGAACATAAATATTAAACACAAATATTAACCACATGCTGATCACAATACTGAACACATCTACTGAGCACAAAAACTGAACACAGATATTAAACACAACTACTGAACACGAATATTAATCACAAGTCCTGAACACAAATACTGACCACAAATAATGTACACACTCACTGAACACAAATACTGAACACAAATACAGAACACACATACTGAACACAAATACAGAACACACACACTGAACACAAATACTGAACACAAATACAGAACACACATACTGAACACAAATACAGAACACACACACTGAACACAAATACTGAACACAAATACTGAACACACATACTGAACACAAATACTGAACACAAATACAGAACACAAATACTGAACACACATACTGAACACACATACTGAACACACATACTGAACACAAATACAGAACACAAATACTGAACACACATACTGAACACAAATACTGAACACAAATACTGAACACAAATACAGAACACACATACTGAACACAAATACTGAACACAAATACAGAACACAAATACAGAACACAACTACTGAACACAAATACTGAACACAAATACAGAACACACATACTGAACACAAATACTGAACACAAATACAGAACACACACACTGAACACAAATACTGAACACAAATACAGAACACAAATACAGAACACAAATACTGAACACAAATACTGAACACAAATACAGAACACACATACTGAACACAAATACTGAACACAAATACTGAACACATATACAGAACACACATACTGAACACAAATACTGAACACAACTACTGAACACAAATACTGAACACAAATACTGAACACAAATACTGAACACAAATACAGAACACACATACTGAACACAAATACTGAACACAAATACAGAACACAACTACTGAATACACATACTGAACACAAATACAGAACACACACACTGAACACAAATACAGAACACACACACTGAACACAAATACTGAACACACACACTGAACACAAATACTGAACACAAATACAGAACACACATACTGAACACAAATACTGAACACAAATACAGAACACAACTACTGAACACAAATACTGAACACACATACTGAACACAACTACTGAATACACATACTGAACACAAATACAGAACACACACACTGAACACAAATACAGAACACACACACTGAACACACACACTGAACACAAATACAGAACACACACACTGAACACAAATACTGAACACAAATACAGAACACACATACTGAACACAAATACTGAACACAAATACAGAACACAACTACTGAACACAAATACTGAACACACATACTGAACACAAATACTGAACACAAATACAGAACACACACACTGAACACAAATACTGAACACAAATACAGAACACAAATACAGAACACAACTACTGAACACAAATACTGAACACACATACTGAACACAACTACTGAATACACATACTGAACACAAATACAGAACACACACACTGAACACAAATACAGAACACACACACTGAACACACACACTGAACACAAATACAGAACACACACACTGAACACAAATACTGAACACAAATACAGAACACAACTACTGAACACAAATACTGAACACACATACTGAACACAACTACTGAATACACATACTGAACACAAATACAGAACACACACACTGAACACAAATACAGAACACACACACTGAACACACACACTGAACACAAATACAGAACACACACACTGAACACAAATACTGAACACAAATACAGAACACACATACTGAACACAAATACTGAACACAAATACAGAACACAACTACTGAACACAAATACTGAACACACATACTGAACACAAATACTGAACACAAATACAGAACACACACACTGAACACAAATACTGAACACAAATACAGAACACAAATACAGAACACAACTACTGAACACAAATACTGAACACAAATACAGAACACACATACTGAACACAAATACTGAACACAACTACTGAACACAAATACTGAACACAAATACTGAACACAAATACTGAACACAAATACAGAAAACAAATACTGAACACAAATACAAAAACAAATATTAAACAAAAATATCAATCACAAAAGTAAACACTAATACCGAACACAAATATTAAACACACACACTAAACACAAATACTGAACACAAACCCTGAACAAAAATATTAAACACAAATATTAAACACATACTGATCACAATACTGAACACATATACTGAGCACAAACACTGAACACAAATATTGAAAACAAATACTGAACATAAATATAATCACAAATATTAATCACAACTACTGAACATAAATATTAAACACAATTACTGAGCACAAATACCGAACACACACACTGAATACAAATAGTAAACAACAACACTGAACACAAATCCTGAACATAAATATTAAACACAAATATTAACCACATGCTGATCACAATACTGAACACATCTACTGAGCACAAAAACTGAACACAGATATTAAACACAACTACTGAACACGAATATTAATCACAAGTCCTGAACACAAATACTGACCACAAATAATGTACACACTCACTGAACACAAATACTGAACACAAATATTGAAATCAAATACTGAACATATATATTAAACACACATACGGAGCACAAATACTGTACACAAATAGTGAACACAAATAGTGAACAAAAATACTGAACACAAACACTGAACAGACATATTAAGCAATGAGCATACTTGCTGAACACAAATACTGAATGCACGTTGTGAACACAATGAAGACTGAACACAAATAATGCACTCAAATATTAATTACAAATACTGAACACAACCTATACTGAACACAAATACAGAACGCAAATACTGAACAAAAATACAGGACATTTATGCTGAATACAATTAAGATTGAACTCAAATACCGAACACGAATACTGAATACATGCACTGAACACAGATACTTACCATAGCTATTGAATGCAAATACTGGACACAAGTACTGGACATATATGTTGAATACAATTACGACTGAATATAAATACTAAACACAAAATACTGAACATAACATATACTGAACACAAACAGAATAAAAAATTGTTGCTTTTGTATCATATGACATTCATACTGAAGCTCTTACCCATAACGCGCTTTCCCTCAGATACAGACAACATATTTACAATAATATCTGCCAATCTACTCGATGATGCCAGGGATGCACCAGGTTGTCTATTAGCAGGATGATATCGTAATAAGGATAATTCATTGAATTGGTTATTTAAAAAAATCAAATTTCCTTTGTGCCCTTGCTAATTCTATAGTTAAATACATCGTTTCGACGTCCTTGTGTCCCCGTGTCTAATGGATCGGTAACTCGCATTGGATAATATTATGCCGAAGTCCAGGAATTTTCTGAACTGTTATTAATCCTTTCACCGGCAAACCCCTTATAAAATATATTCGCTATGAAATAAAGCATATTCTCTTGAATATTTTGAGATTAATATGATTAGGCAGCACCTGCTTCCAGTTATATTAATCTCAACCCGTTCAGCAGCTTTCCTATGGGTTAGACTTCTAATTGGGATATCGTTGAATGGGTTAGGCCATCTGCATTTGGTCAATTCACAAAGAATAGTCAGACAGCTATGCATTAACATTCATGCAATTCCCATATTGACCTATTCTTTATAGGCATTAAAATGTGATATTGTGTTTGATGTATTGTTCAAACAACTCGAGTTCTGAGATGAACACTTTATCATCATTTTATATTCACATTTCAGATAATTGCCTTGGAACCTTGCCAAACAAATCTCCGCATATATGTATGTGCTCTGGTTGATGTATACGAGCACAAGTTTCATTTGTCCAGGTCTGCGCGTGTATGTGTATATCCGCGCGTGCACGCGTGCATTCCTTGCACAATACAATATATATGTCGTCTGATAGAAATGTGAACATAACAAGCATTATTGTGGCTTAGAAATGATTTGGTAAATTTCATATTGACATCTATTGTTATATAAAGGAGAATCTAAATTATTATCACAACTTAAATTGTTACATCACAAATATAGATGTATGTATTGCCCATTACCCACCGTGGAGCAGAAAGTATGATTAGAGCTTTTTCACATAAAACCTTGTATTTTATTTAAGCAAATCAACACACCTAGAATATCGATTGTCACTACCCTTAGCATCCCAATCTAATTCCAAAACATTCGTAACGTATTAATTTGCAAGAAAATATACCACTGGCCGAATGTATTAATGAGCAACTTAATGTGCAGATATCACTGTATTTACAAATCAATTATTATTCCTTTCAGTAAATTGTTACACGAATTCGGAGCAATCATGATGACGTTGGCTTTCATTCTGAATAGCTGCCAAAATGACCACAAGCGACATATGCGGCTTTAACAATAATCAATGTAATATTAATGTCTACTCACATAAATTCTTTCATTTCATTTTTCTGTGTCATTTAATGGTCCGGCTAATAAATAGCTGAATTATCGTCCTTAGGATAGTGGAAAGATTTCTGAACATAATTAGGACATGTAGCTCCCCAGATTCTCGATAGGACTGCTGCTTATCATCGCAGACACATTCGTACCATAATCGGACATTACTGACCAGGCAGTGCAACTTACACAATGGTCACGTGGTATGACTAGTCCTCCTTGATTACATAGCTTTGTGCATTTTCGATGCGTTAATGCATACATCCAGTGCAGTGGAAATCACTTATACAAGCGCACGTCACGTGATCCTAGCCTTTAGCATGCATTGTTGCTTTTTTACAATGTCTTTAGAATCAAGTGAGATTTAATATTTAATCAACGATTTTCCTAAAACCTTACGTCTGGCCTGGTTTGTATGTTGCGCTAGGCGAGTAATTATACAATCAAGGACGTCTGGAGGATACAATAACAACACTGATTAGTTACGAGAGACAAGAAACCAATCGAATCGGCACCTGGTTTCATGCCACACTTCTCTAGAAGATGATACAAATATCAGATTAGTCTTTGATTGCTTATGATTGATTTCTCCAAAGACTCTTTATATCATGATTTATTATTTTGTCAATGATTCAATTACTTTAACTATTTTAAAGGTGGCCTTTAAGTTTGACTTGTCAGTATATTTCTAAATATCTTGTATGTTATTTTACTTATTTGACATTTCGTCTAAGTTAGTATTACATTTGAACACAGGCATGTTGTCTGGACCCATTATAATGGATCTCATAGCTACGTAATCAGATTTATACTATTAAGATAAGTATCGATTACATGGTAAGTTATTTCTGTGCTGTACTGTGTATCGATTACATGGTAAGTTATTTCTGCGCTGTACTGCGTATCGATTTACTTATGCTAGACTAATTTCCAGGAATAATCGCTTGCCTGGGGGCGGTATTTTCGTCGCGGGTACGATAAGAAACCATACCACAAATAACAATAATCAGAACGAGATAACAGCGTGATTAACTCTCAGAGGGACTCCATTCGCTTTCGATTATACTTCTTTCTGTCTATTATATCAGTGATATGTGCACCTAGATACTTATGAAATATTTTCAGCGCTGGGATTGCAGCAGTACAAGTCACTACAGGAGAGCTGTTCAAGATGTTACACATATTCTAACTGGAGGCCGTTATTTTCTTAGTCAGCAACAACTTACAGTTAAATTAATTTCAAATTATTTAATATATTATTTCTCACATTCAATGTCATATCATTTCTTTAACTTTGAAAGGATGTGCATGATAGATGGATGTATTAGTACGAATAAAAGGACAGACTTGATATCTAGATTTGGCAGGGAGAAGTGTGTCACGTGTGTCGCAATAATGGGGTTCAGTTCGAGCTAGGCTTCGCCCATTCCTAGCTAAAATCGGCCCACATAATGACGATGTATGATCTTCGCTTGAACTTAGGCTACCGATGAGAAAACAAAAATTTGAATGGATTTATGCACGTGAGACAGATACACGACCGGACGGATAGACGAACAGATGAACAGATTGGTGCAAGAATAAGAGGCTTCTTCCAAACCCATTGTCCTCATATGATTCGAGCACAGAAGAACACCATAGTTATTAAAGAAAATTGATGGGTCCTATCTGTCACTCAATGACGTCATAATCAACTACATCATATGCTAGCTATTGCCACTATCAAAATGACGTAGCTCTCTCACGAAAATCCAGAAACTCCACCTGAAAGGTGTATGAATGGACCTTTCCATTTTTAGCTATGCCCCGCCCGTCACTAGCTAAGCTCCACCCACACCTCGCCGTGTTGGGATTGATCGATCACCAACACCCTAGCTATCAATTTCCTGAAAACTATACGGGGAAGCTGTTGAATACTTTGCAACTAATTTGGCTGGATGCTGTTTCTGCCTATTGCAGCAACAGCGCCCAGTCAAATTAGTTTCAAAATATTCAACAGTATATTTATTAAATTGTAAAAGCAAACAATTTGTACAACAACGCAAAGACCGTCTTCAAATATGCGTTCGTGACGTACTTATCGACGTCATTCATGACGTCATTCACTATGATGTGATTGTACACATCACACAGTTCATTACGACGTCATATGATGGGTGGGTACTCTGGAAAGGTGACTTGTATGTATTTCATGAATTTACATTTAATACACATTTTGTTGGATATTTTGAAGCTAATACGACTAACTGAGAACCGTTGCTTAACATATTTAAATGTGTACCTGTATTAGTTACCTTTCAATTTATCACCTGGGAATTCAGGTTTAGAAGTTTCAAATCGATTCCAGAACGTGAAAAAGGAGCAAGGAGATTAGACAGGAAAGGGTGCAGCATAGCGAGAAATGATTTCCTCTATTCACTTATATCTGATGTGGCAGGGCATCACCCAACATCCCTCCCACAATGTAACGAGTCCATCAATGCGTGTGATCGAGGATTTTATTGGAAGGAAATTCATCCTCGTGTTCACTACCGATGCTATGTTATTCATGCCTGGGGGAAAGATAGGGTACCTGGATATTTGAACATTGGAATATTAAATGTAGCCAGAGGACATAATGCGCTTACCCGCTTAACATTCAATAAAGCCGGCATGAAGGGATAGAGGTCGCACTGAATTTATGTTTCTAAGCAGATAATGCCTTTCAAATATTTAGTGATTTTATATCTAGCAGCCGATGTTTTCATGGATTGTAAGGGTAGGGTGCTGATGGAGGTGGAGTGGCTGGGTGGGGGTGCTGAGGGGGCGGGGAGCGGCTGGGTGAGGACGCGTGCATGGATTGAAAAGGTACTGATGTACCAGACTACAACACGTAGCACAGAAATATTGAAATTGGAGATGAATGTTGGCACGCAGAGACAAACTAAGTAATATGGTACACTTTTTAAATAAGTTAACACGTTCCCAAAACCAAAACACAAACATATTAGTTACATATTGAACACCATGCGAGAAATGTTCTATGGGAAATTTTGAATATAATTGTATTGGGCGACATTGTTGCTTTACGCAACAATGTCTTATAATTCAATTATGTTATAAATATTAAACAGTACGTTCTATTTTATTTTATGTTAAGCTATTGCTGAACTGAATTGTACAAAGAGTCCCGTACGGGATAAACTGTTACCGCTAATGTCTTGTGAGAACTCGTGTCAACTTGAATTATAATCTACACCGACCATACCTTTGAGCGTATTTGCCGCTATGGTTTCTTAATCGTATAAGGAGATTGCCCTTGATAGAAATACGCCGATTGGCGAACTTTAGCACCAGTGCAGATATTCGCTTTAGTTCAGCCAGTCCAAGGATAACCTTTTGTATAATATTAAATCAAGAATTCATATTGTCGAGCCAGTGGTAGCCTATATGTTCTAAGATCTGGCATAGGGAAATATGTATTATTTTTCCTTTTATTAATCTGCACACTTTCGTGTTTAGCATCATCACTATTCTCACAAACACATGTATTGACGGTGCTCTCAGTATGTATGTTGTCCAAATTTCTTAAATTCTTCCTACAACACGTGAATGTGTGGCATTTATCCGTGTAGTCGTATGATTTAGGAAGGTCAGTGTGAGCAGCAATCTATACAGTATGAACAATGATCATGTTCATGTTTTCAAAACTATAATAATTTTCTTTTCGATCTTTCAGTTCTGAAATCCTGATTTCAGAAGATATATTACGTTTTAATGGAATACAATTAGATTTTCTGCAATATATACCATCTTTGGCGGCAATTGTGATAATATGTTTATATCAGCTCCTCTATTACTCACGTGTCTGTGCATTATCATCAGTGCTGCTTTGATTTGTTATATCTTGAAATATTAACACCAACCTGGTTAGAATAGTCGAAGTGGTATCCAATGAAGGTCTTTACATTGTGAAAATGAACTTTCCTCGATGCCAAGCACCGGCGTCATGGACGTTGATAAAGTGTTCGACGTTATTTGGGCCAATTGGAAACAAAGGATCTCACATGCAATGCCATTTCGTATCAGATTTATTACACATGTTTAGTAAGATCCCATTAGGAACAAGCTTTTGTGGGCTCCAAATGAGATTTTACTAAGCAAGTCTGAGAAATCTGATAGGAAATGGCAAAAATGTGAGACTCTATTTATTACATAAGCTATTCTAATGTTCACATCGATTCTTGTTATATTCTTGAATGTTTCAGTACTTTTCCTGATGGCTGAACGCTTCACTACTGAGAGGTCTGAGGAAATTCGCAACTAACATAGTGACATACGTACTAGCCTAAGATTTCAAAATTACAATGATTATTGATTGATTGATTGATCGATTAATTGATTGAATTTTCCACGTGTTTCAATGAAATTTATCATTATTTTTCATGACTACTGGTACAGATCACAACAGTGTGTAAATAAAGAAGCTACATACGTCATCGCTGCTAGAACATGTAGCTGCAGTCTTCACAACATAATATATTGTTTGTAACTCATCACTAGCGTGCAACCTTATTACACCAATGTGGGATAACATGATAGGCAATGGTTTAATGAATGTTATGTAATAGAATATAAACTTGATTATGCGATAAAGAATAATACCCGGCTAGTAAATTTCATGTCAGGTAGAGTTGATAATATCCCAGATAGTATTAGAGTTAGAGTGGTTGATTTATTTAGGCAGCTGGGTTCATACAGATAAAACCCCGGTAGGTTATTTCATGTTAATTAGAGTTGTTGGCCTCTTTAGGTAGCTATGTTCATAATAAGCTAGCCGATCATCTAGCCGCCTTTGCTATATTTTCAGCCATTTATGCTAAAATAGTATCAACTCTATACCTAATTTGACGTAATACATTCCCTACATACTTTACTTATGTTATGTGTTTATCACCATACCGAGATGTTCATACAATGGCCACAAGAGAAATCCACTAGCATCTCTCCATCCCTTTCCCAGTTTATGTTACCATCGTTCATTTCACAGTCCACTGCGACCCATCTCTGTCTTTTCTGGACATCTTTCTTTCTATGACCTTGTGATGTCCGCCATAAAATACTCTCGCTGAAGCTAAGAAACAATCGCCAACGATGAAGAAGAAGAATGATATGCGTCCACATATTCAGCTTCGAAATGTCAAACAGTGAAAACATTTTTTATGTTTGTACAAAGGTATGAACGCTCGAATGTAACTTCCATCAATTACAAAAAATGCAACAATGTGTACATTGAGTAGAAATAGGAAGAACACAAATTTGTAACGCAAAGTACAGTCATTACAACTTACACAGTGGTCACATGGTGCAAGGTTTCTGCCTGTATTATATAGCTTTATGCCATTTCGATGCTTTAATGAATAGACCTAGTACAATGAAAATCACGTGTACAAACGCACATCGCGTGACCCTAGCCTTTAGCGTGCACTGTCGCTTTAGTTTGCAAAGCGTTTAGAATCAAATGAGATTTAATATTAATCATGCTTTAGATTCCCATAAGACCTTACATCCGGTATGGTTTGCGTGTTGCCTTAAGCGAGCAATTATACTTATCGAAAAGCAATACCATCTGGGGGATATAATATGAGCACTGATTAGGCACTAGAGACAAGACACCAAACGAAGCGGCACTTGCTTCAATTCTATACTCATGTAGATGATGGCAAAACTATCGCATTAGTCTTTGATCGCATATCATTGGTTACCTCATAGAATTATTTTACCATGATTTATTATTTTATTTCTGGATGTGGTCAATAATTCGGTTACTTGATCTATTTTAAAACTATGTTTTAAGTTTGACTGGCCAGTATATTTCTAGACATCTTGTATGTTATTTCGTTAGTTTGATTTTTCATCTCATTTAGTATTGCGTTTGATCACAGGCTTGTTGTCTGGCCCATCATAGTGGGATGCATAGTTCCTTAAGCAGATTCATACAAATAAGATAAGCTGCACAAACACATCATTGCGGCGCCAGTGTATTATTATTATATATAATATACTCTATAATAGAAGAGCGCGCATATGCATGCAGAACTGGAGTATTCTTTATCGTGTTACAATTTCAGTGAAATCGGATCAATAGTTTTCTAGAAGAATACCCAGATATACAAACAAACAAATTCAATATGAATCTTTCCCCTTGTGGGGGCCCGATAACAAAGATAGATTCAAGTCCATGTGGAAGGGAGACGAGATCAATAGTAGCAATACACTACAGTATATGTTATAAACAAGTTAAAATGGTCCTAAAACAAAAACAGAAACATGTTAATTTTGGACACGATATAAGTAATGTTCTGTCGATGTTTGAACATAATTAGATTGGGAGAGATTGCTGCCTTCGGCAGTACTGTCTTCTAATCCAATTATGTTCCAAATACTCAGCAGTACATGTTAGGTTATTCCTGTCCTGTACTGTATATCGATTTGGTTGTGATAGACTACTTAACTTGAGTATTCACATGCTTGGAGTGATATTTTTGTCTTACTATTAATCGAAACTAGTTAATTACTTGATCATCTATCAGTGGGACTCCATTCTCTTTCGATTATATTACTTTCTGTCTATTCTCTCAGTGTTATGTGCATCCAGAGACTTATGAAATATGTTCAACACTGGGATCACAGTATAAGTAGTCGATACTGGATAACTGTTCAATATATTGAACATATTCTGACTGGAGATGGTTATTATTTTAGTCAACACGAAATTGCAGTTAAATTAATCTAAACTTATTCAACATAATGTTTCCATTTCTTTAAATTATTATTTTACTTTAGTATTAGTAAGCATAGAAACGGCATACTGTATGTCTAGTCTTTGGCAGGGAGACATGTGTCACGTGTGTAGCAATAATGGGATCCATTTCGAGCTAGGCTAGCCCATTTCTAGCTAAGCTCCGCCCACATATCGACGATGTATGATCTTAAGTTGAACTTAAGCTACCAAACAAAAACAACAATATTCACGGATCTACACACTCATGACAAGATGAATGACCGAACAGATGGACGAACGGATTGACAGATTAGCGCAAAAATATGATCTTTCTTCAAAACCACATAATCAACACGCGCCTTTGAAACTTGATCAATGTGATTAGAGCATACAGAAATACCGTAGTTATCAAAGAAAATGCTAAATTTGCCTAGGACCCAAACTCCTCAGTTTATATGACTTCTCTCAGTTCATCAATGTCTCTGATTGCGACAGGGGGTGGGGAGGAGGGATGGAGTGAGGATAGGCCACCTGAATATTTGAACACTCGAATATTACATGGCTGTGCCACCGGCCATAATGTGCTTACCCGTTTAACATTCAATAAAGCTGACATGAAGAGCTTGACTGTCACACCGAATTTGTGTTTCTAAGCAGCTAATGCCTTTCAAATATTTGGTGTCTTTACATCTAGTGGGGGTTGTTCGGTGACTTGTGCGGTGGGTTGTGATGGGGGAAACTCGTACATGGGTTGACATGTACCAATGTATTAGAGCGCAACGTGTCACAGAAATATTGAAATGAAACTAAGGTTACTATGCAGAGAAATAAATAATACTGTACAGATCTTTAATAAGATAAAATGTTCCAAAACAAGTTGTGTTAGTTAGCAAAATTTTGAACACGATGTAAGAAATCTTCTGTTAACTATCTTGAACAGAATTGGATTGGAAGGCATTGCTCGATATACTGTTATTTCCCATAGGAAAAATGATAAGCTGTTTCCAAGCTGTACTGTACAAACAGTACTATAAGTAATAAACTTATAAGCTATTACCGAGCTGTACTGTACAACTAGTACCATAAGTAATAAACTGATAAGCTATTACCAAGATATACTGTACAAATAGTACCGTAGGTAATAAAGTGATAAGCTATTACCGAGCTGTACCGTACAAAGAGTACCGTAAGTAATACACCGATACTGGGAATCTGCTTTGAATGTGACCTGGTGACAATATTGATCATCTATATTGACCATACCTGTGACATTATTTGATGCTACGGTTTCTTAAATCATATAAGGTCTTCACAGTGACCTTGATAGACATACTCCCATTAGCGGCATCTATCAGTATTGTAGATTTGAATACACCTGCTGCAGTATTGTAGATTTGAATATACCTGCTGCGGTATTGTAGATTTGAATATACCTGCTGCGGTATTGTAGATTTGAATATACCTGCTGCGGTATTGTAGATTTGAATATACCTGCTGCAGTATTGTAGATTTGAATATACCTGCTGCGGGATTGTAGATTTGAATATACCTGCTGCGGTATTGTAGATTTGAATATACCTTCTGCGGTATTGTAGATTTGAATATACCTGCTGCGGTATTGTAGATTTGAATATACCTGCTGCAGTATTGTAGATTTGAATATACCTGCTGCGGTATTGTAGATTTATATATACCTGCTGCGGTATTGTAGAGTTGAATATACCTGCTGCGGTATTGTAGATTTGAATATACCTGCTGCAGTATTGTAGATTTGAATATACCTGCTGCAGTATTGTAGATTTGAATATACCTGCTGCGGTATTGTAGATTTGACTATACCTGCTGCGGTATTGTAGAATTGAATAGACCTGCTGCAGTATTGTAGATTTGAATATACCTGCTGCAGTATTGTAGATTTGAATATACCTGCTGCGGTATTGTAGATTTGACTATACCTGCTGCGGTATTTTAGAATTGAATAGACCTGCTGCGGTATTGTAGATTTGAATATACCTGCTGCGGTGTTGTGGATTTGAATATACCTGCTACGGTATTGTAGATTTGAATGTACCTGCTGCAGTATTGTAGATTTGAATATACCTGCTGCGGTATTGTAGATTTGAATATACGTGCTGCGGTATTGTAGATTTGAATATACCTGCTGCGGTATTGTAGATTTGAATATACCTGCTGCGGTATTGTGGATTTGAATATACCTGCTACAGTATTGTAGATTTGAATATACCTGCTGCAGTATTGTAGATTTGGATATACCTGCTGCAGCATTGTAGATTGGAATATACCTGCTGCGGTATTGTAGATTTGAATATACCTGCTGCGGTATTGTAGATTTGAATATACCTGCTGCGGTATTGTAGATTTGAATATACCTGCTGCGGGATTGTAGATTTGAATATACCTGCTACAGTATTGTAGATTCGAATATACCTGTTGCAGTATTGTAGATTTGAATATACCTGCTGCGGTATTGTAGATTTGAATATACCTGCTGCGGTATTGTAGATTTGAATATACCTGCTGCGGTATTGTAGATTTGAATATACCTGCTGCGGTATTGTAGATTTGAATATACCTGCTGCGGTATTGTAGATTTGAATATACCTGCTACAGTATTGTAGATTTGAATATACCTGTTGCAGTATTGTAGATTTGAATATACCTGCTGCAGTATTGTAGATTTGAATATACCTGCTGCAGTATTGCAGATTTGAATATACCTGCTGCAGTATTGTAGATTTGTATATACCTGCTGCAGTATTGTAGATTTGAATATACCTGCTGCGGTATTGTAGATTTGAATATACCTGCTGCGGTATTGTAGATTTGAATATACCTGCTACATTATTGTAGATTTGAATATACCTGCTGCAGTATTGTAGATTTGAATATACCTGCTGCAGTATTCTAGATTTGAATATACCTGCTGCAGTATTGCAGATTTGAATATACCTGCTGTAGTATTGTAGATTTGAATATACCTGCTGCAGTATTGTAGATTTGAATATACCTGTTGCAGTATTGTAGGTTTGAATATACCTGCTGCAGTATTGTAGATTTGAATATACCTGCTGCAACCAAACTAAGTCCAACCTTAGGTTAAAACTACCAGAACTGATACAAGAATTCATATTGGTGTGGAAATATACATGAGTCTATATATTCAAAAGAATAATAACAAGATCTGGCATAGGGAAATATATATTTCCTCACCGATGTGAATTCTTGTTTCAGTTCTGTTAGTTCTTTTTATCCGCCCTCATTCGCGTGGCGCAGCATCATAATTATCACACGTACGTGTATTGTCGGTGCAATAAGAAAGCATGTTGTCCATATTTCTTAAATTCTTCTTCCAATCTGCTTATGGCGTGACATACAGGTATACCAGCTCATGCTCAAATTCAGTTGTCCGATCCTCTGTCGATCGTCCAATGTGCCTATGCATTATTATCAAGTGTGGTACGTTTGTTAGCTTTCTAATATGTTAACATTAAGCCTGGTCAACACATTCGTATATACATTTAATATAGACCTATGCTTTGTAAAAGTGAACATTCTTCAAATCCGAACACCGGCCTTCTTTCCTTTGAAAAACAGTTCTATGTTATTTAAGCCAAGGGAATATGCTAACATTCTGATAGTATATTTCATATTAGTTATATTATGAGAAACGCTAATCTTCTTACTGGAAACAATAAGCTAGACTGCATTGCCATTGTGCTATTTACAATAAAACATTGTCAAAGCTTTTCCTATCGTGGCTTACTACCTTACTTTACTAAGTTTACTTATTTCTCCATGCCGCGCAGCGCAAACAATGGCCACATGAGATCTCAGCTAGTATCTCTCCAGCTCTTTCCCAGGTCAGACTGCATTCATTCATTTCTTATTCCATTGTGACCCACCGTGTCTTTTTTGGACGTCCCAGTTTCTCTCACCTTGTGGTGTCCATCCAAATGGCGCATCACGCTTACATGCCCCAACTTTTTGTAATTGGGGATCGTCCAGCATACTACGGTTAATATATTGCTCTTGAATATAAAGGTTTTCACGGATATGGTCATATCCTTGGTGATTTCCGGTCTTCACAGTCTTCATCTGTTCCAGTAATTTACTGCCCAGGTATATGAATTCATCGCTTTCCATGTTTCCTGGATCTCTATAGTGATTGGATCTTTGTTTGCGATGTTTTGTCATGAGTTGGTCTTTTCATTGTTGGTTTTCAGACGTGCTTAAATTCAATTAACTTTTAATTTCAATGAAACTACCCAATTTACTCGCCAAATTTTACCTCGGGCCAGTGTTTACTCGAGTTATAAATGGAGTCCGAATGTTTTGGTACTACATTGATGGCTCGAGTAGCTACTGTCAAACCTTTCAATTACAGCCACAGGCCACAAGCTGTCAACAGGCATCTAGAATATGGGGAATACCGCTTCCAAGAAAACTACTTTCCAAATTTCCGCAACGACATACAATTCGTATACTTCGTGACAGACTTTTCGTTATGGAGCAATACGCTATTTTGACTACAAATGACAAATTTAATTATGACGTCAGATACTTGGCTGCCATATCGGATCCCTTCATGTTGAATGCCGTGACATGTTTGATTTCATTTACTATAGCGATTTTCAAACAAACAATCTTCTAATTGCCATCATGAAGTTGTTGCACTGATAAGCAAGTCTGATTAAGAGACCATGAGACTGGCTTCTACAAAGACTGCCTTTATGTATTCATGACGTGACTACCCATTGAATCATCCGGTTATAGCATCATCACCGACACCAGGGAAAGGTAACAAGGGACATTTACAGAATCATCTACCAATATGAGCTACCAGTACGAATGACTTGATGATGCTTCCATCCATAAATGCATGATTTATCGGCAAGTTAGGCTGCTTATATAGATGCTTCTGTTGTAATCTACATACCTTAGAGCTAATGTTATTAGCGTTGGCCCATTCCTACCGTCCTACCACATAATGCCACATAAGGATTGCATCATCGGCAAGTAACATGCGTTTTGGCGTATCTTGATGTAATTAAGTCGGTTCAACATGCGTGCAAGTATGCGTATCTGAACGCAATTGTGACACAGGTGTAATCATCATTAACAATCACAATAATTAAGGAGCTGTCACAATTTAACGTGACGATTGATTTCACTGCTAGAACAACAAGATTCAGATAACTTATTGTAGTACATCTTTGGTAAAATAATGTACTTGTATGTACTATGCAAATTCCTGTGCACGCGCAATTGTAGAGGCGCGCACACACGTGCACAAAGACACGCATGCACAAAGACACACATGCACAAACACACACATGCACAGAGACACACATGCACCGAGACACACATGCAAATATGTACGCCGCTGTTTACACATCCATTCACATACACACTTATGTACGCCCATCCACATGCGCCAATGCACACAAATATTCCCCGCAGAACATAGCTGTGACTATGTAATTATGCAATGCGATAATAAAAACCGTGATTAAACACAATGGACTATACTAGTATAGCACTCACTAGAGAAATCGTGTACGAAGTATCTGACGGAATGGCTGGTGCTTGCAGCCGTACTTGCGAGACTAAACAATGTTGGTGAGACCTAATCACATCGACATTTGAAAGCAATTGCAAAGAAACTATTTTGAACATTCCCAGATAAAAAGACGATAACCCAAGGCTGGCCCAACGATTGTTATAATATTGGCTCAACGTTGGCTGTCTAGATTGGCCCAACATCATTCACCTCATTTTCTAGCTTTGGCCCAACATGTTGGGCCAACACATCCACCCAACGTTGACTCAACACATATTATATAACATTAGTCAATCATTGAGAGTATACATTGACCAACCATCATTCCCCTTATTGGTCTAACATTTAGGCCAACGTTTTACAAATATTAGTAAAATATTAGAACAAATATTAGATTTTATATGCTCAATATATTTATCACAAATAGAAACATTTCACAAAATGCATCAACTCCTTTTGCCAGGTACAATACACTTTTATCTTTAGCCAAAACGTTCGAGAATAGAGTACCATGTGAAACCAGAGCTGTGCAAGGTATTTAATAGTAATACAATTTAAGAACAGATTGCCTCTCTTCATAGGATTATTGCCAATTTGGTAAGATGTTTTTTACAAGATGTATTGAAACTATATTACAGCATCGACGTATTTAGAGGGAGGATTCTATTTAGACAACACATTTGCTTTTAGATATAGAGCTGCTTACTAACCAATAAGCCAAATCACTTTAATTCCTAATACGAACTTGCTTTAAGCTATTAACAAATGTTATATGGAGGTGTGAAGTTACCTCGTTTGAGATGTGAATATTATTAAATTATTTCAAAAACAGAGATTGTTTAAACTAATTATCGAATACATTGTCTTACTGATATTAGATAACACGCCATAAGTTAAGTAATTCCCTAACATGGCCATGTTATTTATTTTATATCTTGGCCCAACCACTGTAACCCAACCCACAATTAGACCATCATTAGCTCAACACATGGATATAACCTTTATACTATATATTGTATGTAAGTCGTTAGGCCAACGTTAGCCCAATAACTGTAACTCAACTATAATTGTGCCACTGTAATATAACATGTCTAATATACATTGGATATAGGTCGTTGGTCCAACATGGCCCAGCAACTGTAACACAACTGTAATTTTGCAACTGTTATGACAACATTAGCCAAACACTTTATTGCCAAGGGCGACGGTGCCAAGAGACGTAATGCCAACATTGTCCCAATGCATGACTATGCCATTTATTATAGATATCGACTATAAGATGTTGGGCCAACGTTTGTCTAATCTCTATAACCCAATTGCAATTTTGCCACTATTATTCCAACGTGGCCCACTGCTTGTCTATAACATGTTTAATATACATTGACTATAGGTCCTTGGGCCAATGTTGCCTGGACAACTGTAACCCGACTGTAATTTTGCCACTGTTATGACAACATTGGCCAAACACCTTATTGCCAATGACGACTGTCTCAACCAATCGCCAACGTTGGCCCATTTGATTACATCCTGCCACTATCATATGTATTACTGTCTCAAAGTGAAAGCAAGGAATTACTACAGGCTGAAGAAAATATCACAGAACCGATTTTTTAAATCATCATTTTAAAGTGAAGACTGATATGAATTGATAGGAATTATGCGTTGGTGAGAAAATGTCTTTTGTATCTGGTTCCGGTGGGTAACATTATGAATTGTGTTATCAAAACATCCACATCATTTGCTAAGATCTAAATAAAACAATATCTCTATGACATATAGCGATGATGGTGGAATTGAACATATGTCCATGTTTCCCATGCGTAATCTAATAGTGCATGTGATAGCTCTACTCACCATGGCATCATAAGTGATATGATACCGCTTGTGATAGCTCTACTCATGATAGCACTATAAGTGATATGATAATGCTTGTGATAGCTCTACTCACGATAGTACTATAAATAATATGATAGTGCTTGTGATAGCTCTACTCACGATAGCACTATAAGTGATATGATAGTGCTTGTGATAGCTCTACTCACCAAAACATCATAAGTGATATGATAGTGCTTGTGATGGCTCTACTCACGATAGTACTATAAATGATATGATAGTGTTTGTGATAGCTCTACTCACCATAGCCCCATAAATCCGCTCTCTCTCTCTCTCTCTCTCCCTCGTTTTGCACTGGTTATCTGACAGGAAATGTTTTACTGTCATTCATTGGCCTTCACAGATGATATGTTGGGTACTTACTGCATAGTCGCGAGGAAAAATGGTGGTGGGAGAAAGACGAATTTATAGCCACACACACACACACGCACGCACGCACGCACGCACATACGCACGTACGCGCGCACGCACGCACGCACACATAATTTTGGAGCCGGGGGTTGGGGGGGGGAGGTAAAAAATATGAGTTTGTCCCTTCACTTTCAGATTAAAGCGTGGCGTGTGGCGTCGCGTGTAATGATTCGACTGTATACTTAATTTCTCTTTCGATAGCATTAGTCCTGATAATGCAGATAACTGGGCTGGTATTGTTCTACGACCAGCCCGTAACTTTGCTTATCAGTGGATGAATGGGCTTACCGACTCGGTGTTGGGAGGATCCTGTTCGTTCATATGCAGCTCATCATCATACCAAGTACCATAGGTGTACTGATAGTGCTTGTGATAGCGCTACTCACCATAGTACCATGAATTCGCTCTCGCTCGTTTAGCACATGTCGTCTGCCAAGAAATATTTTATTTTCACTTGCTGGTAGACCACTGCAACGCGATCTCACCACCGTCACAGATGATATGACATGTTAGGTACTTGCTACACAAGGAAAAAGGTGGTGGGAGAAAGGCACATTTACACACACACCCACCACGCACACGCACTTTTGGAGCCGTGGGGGCGTGGACATTCAGAGCAAAGCATGCAGTGTGACGGCACATGTAATAATTCGACTCTATTTTTATTTTTTCTTTCAGTAGCACTAGCCCCGATAATACAGGTTACTGGGCCGGTATTGGTATACAACCAGTCCAGTAACTTTGCTTATCAGTGAATGATTGAGCTTACCGACTCCATGTTTGAAGGGCCCGGCATCATCCATAAGCGGATAATGTAGCCGCTTTGACACTGCTGGGAATGTATGATATTTATCTATGCTTCATAAATGGCATGTGTGAGAATTAGACGATGTTAATATGAACAATTATCAGTTTGAAATTATTTAATTTT
>CM067374.1:18107591-18161008 GCA_034401795.1 Chaetoderma sp. LZ-2023a
ACAATCTGTAACTAACACCTCCACATTAGATACTACACTTATTCTATTCTATCTACATGTATATCATGTTTACAACAATCTGTAACTAACACATCCACATTAGATACTACAGTTATTCTATTCTACCTACATGTATATGGTGTTTACAACAATCTGTAACTAACACCTCCAAATTAGATACTACACTTACTCTATTCTATCTACATGTATATGGTGTTTACAACAATCTGTAACTAACACCTCCACATTAGATACTACACTTATTATATTCTATCTATATGTATATGGTGTTTACAACAATCTGTAACTAACACCTACACGTTAGATACTACACTTATTCTATTCTATCTACATGTATATGGTGTATACATCAATCTGTAACTAACACCTCCACATTAGATACTACACTTATTATATTCTATCTACATGTATATGGTGTTTGCAACAATCTGCAACTAACACCTCCACATTAGATACTACACTTATTCTATTCTATGTACATGAATATGGTGTTTACAACAATCTGTAACTAACACCTCCACATTAGATACTACACTTATTCTATTCTATCTACATGTATACGGTGTTTACAACAATCTGTAACTAACACCTCCACATTAGATACTATGCTTATTCTATTCTATCTACATGTATATAGTGTTTACAACAATCTGTAACTAACACATCCACATTAGACACTACACTTATTCTATTCTATCTATATGTATATGGTGCTTACAACAATCTGTAACTAACACCTCCACGTTAGATACTACGCTTATTCTATTCTATCTACATGTATATGGTGTTTACAACAATCTGTAAATAACACCTCCACATTAGATACAACACTTATTCTATTCTACCTACATGTATATAATGTTTACAACAATCTGTAACTAACACCTCCGCATTAGATACTACACTTATTCTATTCTACCTAAATGCATATGGTGTTTTCAACAATCTCTTACTAACACCTCCACATTAGATACTACACTTATTCTATTCTACCTACATGTATATGGTGTTTACAACAATCTGTAACTAACACCTCCACATTAGATACAACACTTATTCTATTTTATCTACATGTATACGGTGTTTACAACAATCTGTAACTAACACCTTCACATTAGATACTACACTTATTCTATTCTATCTACATGTATATGGTGTTTACAACAATATGTAACTAACACCTCCACATTAGATACTACACTTATTCTATTATATCTACATGTATATGATGTTTACAACAATCTGTAACTAACACCGCCACATTAGATACTACGCTTATTCTATTCTATCTACATGTATATGGTGTTTACAACAATCTGTAACTAACACCTCCACATTAGATACTACACTTATTCTATTCTACCTACAAGTATATGGTGTTTACAACAATCTGTAACTAACACCTCCACATTGGATACTACACTTATTCTATTCTATCTACATGTATATGGTGTTTACAACAATCTGTAACTAACACCTCCACATTAGATACTACACTTATTCTATTCTATCTACATGTATACGGTGTTTACAACAATCTGTAACTAACACCTCCACATTAGATACTATGCTTATTCTATTCTATCTACATGTATATAGTGTTTACAACAATCTGTAACTAACACATCCACATTAGACACTACACTTATTCTATTCTATCTATATGTATATGGTGCTTACAACAATCTGTAACTAACACCTCCACGTTAGATACTACGCTTATTCTATTCTATCTGCATGTATATGGTGTTTACAACAATCTGTAACTAACACCTCCACATTAGATACAACACTTATTCTATTCTACCTACATGTATATAATGTTTACAACAATCTGTAACTAACACCTCCGCATTAGATACTACACTTATTCTATTCTACCTACATGCATATGGTGTTTTCAACAATCTCTTACTAACACCTCCACATTAGATACTACACTTATTCTATTCTACCTATATGTATATGGTGTTTACAACAATCTGTAACTAACACCTCCACATTAGATACTACACTTATTCTATTTTATCTACATGTATACGGTGTTTACAACAATCTGTAACTAACACCTTCACATTAGATACTACACTTATTCTATTCTATCTACATGTATATGGTGTTTACAACAATCTGTAACTAACACCTCCACATTAGATACTACACTTATTCTATTATATCTACATGTATATGATGTTTACAACAATCTGTAACTAACACCGCCACATTAGATACTACGCTTATTCTATTCTATCTACATGTATATGGTGTTTACAACAATATGTAACTAACACCTCCACATTAGATACTACACTTATTCTATTCTACCTACATGTATATGGTGTTTACAACAATCTGTAACTAACACCTCCACATTGGATACTACACTTATTCTATTCTATCTACATGTATATGGTGTTTACAACAATCTGTAACTAACCCCTCCACATTAGATACTACACTTACTCTATTCTATCTACATGTATATGATGTTTACAACAATCTGTAACTAACACCTCCACATTAGATACTACACTTGTTATATTCTATCTATATGTATATGGTGTTTACAACAATCTGTAACTAACACCTCCACATTAGATACTACACTTACTATATTCTATCTACATGTATATGGTGTTTACAACAATCTGTAACTAACACCTCCACATTAGATACTACACTTATTCTATTCTATCTACATGAATATGGTGTTTACAACAATCTGTAACTAACACCTCCACATTAGATACTACACTTATTCTATTCTATCTACATGTATATGGTGTTTACAACAATCTGTAACTAACACCTCCACATTATATACTACGCTTATTCTATTCTATCTATATGTATATGGTGTTTACAACAATCTGTAACTAACACCTCCACATTAGATACTCCACATATTCTATTCTATCTACATGTATATGGTGTTTACAGCAATATGTAACTAACACCTCCACATTAGATACGACACTTATTCTATTCTATCGACATGTATATGATGTTTCCAACAATCTGTAACTAACACCTCCACATTAGCTACTACACTTATTCTATTCTATCTATATGTATGTGGTGTTTACAGCAATCTGTAACTAACACCTCCACATTAGATACTACACTTATTCTATTCTATCTATATATATATATATATATGGTGTTTACAACAATTTGTAACTAACACCTCCATATTAGATACTACGCGTATACTATTCTATCTACATGTATATGGTGTGTACAACAATCTGTAACTAACACCTCCACGTTAGATACTACACTTATTCTATTCTATCTATATGTATATGGTGTTTACAACAATCTGTAACTAACACCTCCACGTTAGATACTACGCTTATTCTATTCTATCTACATGTATATGGTGTTTACAACAATCTGTAACTAACACCTCCACATTAGATACTACACTTATTCTATTCTATCTACATGTATATGGTGTTTACATCAATCTGTAACTAACACCTCCACATTAGATACTACACTTACTATATTCTATCTACATGTATATGGTGTTTACAACAATCTGTAACTAACACCTCCACATTAGATACTACACTTATTCTATTCTATCTACATGAATATGGTGTTTACAACAATCTGTAACTAACACCTCCACATTAGATACTACACTTATTCTATTCTATCTACATGTATATGGTGTTTACAACAATCTGTAACTAACACCTCCACATTAGATACTACGCTTATTCTATTCTATCTATATGTATATGGTGTTTACAACAATCTGTAACTAACACCTCCACATTAGATACTCCACATATTCTATTCTATCTACATGTATATGGTGTTTACAGCAATCTGTAACTAACACCTCCGCATTAGATACTACACTTATTCTATTCTATCGACATGTATATGATGTTTCCAACAATCTGTAACTAACACCTCCACATTAGATACTACACTTATTCTATTCTATCTATATGTATGTGGTGTTTACAGCAATCTGTAACTAACACCTCCACATTAGATACTACACTTATTCTATTCTATCTATATATATATATATGGTGTTTACAACAATTTGTAACTAACACCTCCACATTAGATACTACGCGTATACTCTTCTATCTACATGTATATGGTGTGTACAACAATCTGTAACTAACACCTTCACATTGGATACTACACTTATTCTATTCTATATACATGTATATGGTGCTTACAACAATCTGTAACTAACACCTCCACATTAGATACTACACTTATTCTATTCTATCTACATGTATATGGTGTTTACAACAATCTGTAACTAACACCTCCACATTAGGTACTACACTTATTATATTCTATCTATATGTATATGGTGTTTACAACAATCTGTAACTAACACCTACACGTTAGATACTACACTTATTCTATTCTATCTACATGTATATGGTGTTTACAACAATCTGTATCTAACACCTCCACATTAGATACTACACTTATTCTATTCTATCTACATGTATATGGTGTTTACAACAATCTGCAGCTAACACCTCCACATTAGATACTACACTTATTCTATTCTATCTACATGAATATGGTGTTTACAACAATCTATAACTAACACCTCCACATTAGATACTACACTTATTCTATTCTATCTACATGTATACGGTGTTTACAACAATCTGTAACTAACACCTCCACATTAGATACTATGCTTATTCTATTCTATCTACATGTATATAGTGTTTACAACAATCTGTAACTAACACATCCACATTAGACACTACACTTATTCTATTCTATCTATATGTATATGGTGCTTACAACAATCTGTAACTAACACCTCCACATTAGATACTACACTTATTCTATTCTATCTACATGTATATGGTGTTTACAACGATCTGTAACTAACACCTCCACATTAGATACTACACTTATTCTATTCTATCTATATGTATATGGTGTTTACAACAATTTGTAACTAACACCTCCACATTAGATACTACGCGTATTCTATTATATCTACATGTATATGGTGTTTACAACAATCTGTAACTAAGACCTTCACATTGTATACTACACTTATTCTATTCTATATAAATGTATATGGTGCTTACAACGATCTGTAACTAACACCTCCACATTAGATACTACACTTATTCTATTCTATCTACATGTATATCATGTTTACAACAATCTGTAACTAACACCTCCACATTAGATACTACACTTATTCTATTCTACCTACATGTATATGGTGTTTACAACAATCTGTAACTAACACCTCCACATTAGATACAACACTTATTCTATTCTACCTACATGTATATAATGTTTACAACAATCTGTAACTAACAACTCCGCATTAGATACTACACTTATTCTATTCTACCTACATGCATATGGTGTTTACAACAATCTCTAACTAACACCTCCACATTAGATACTACACTTATTCTATTCTACCTACATGTATATGGTGTTTACAACAATCTGTAACTAACACCTCCACATTAGATACTACACTTATTCTATTCTATCTACATGTATACGGTGTTTACAACAATCTGTAACTAACACCTTCACATTGGATACTACACTTATTCTATTCTATCTACATGTATATGGTGTTTACAACAATCTGTAACTAACACCTCCACATTAGATACTACACTTATTCTATTATATCTACATGTATATGATGTTTACAACAATCTCTAACTAACACCGCCACATTAGGTACTACACTTATTCTATTCTACCTACACCCAACCAATTGAATGCCGGGAAATTCTGGAGGACTGTATTCGCGATGTGAAACTTTGGATGTTAAACAACCTTTTGCAACTCAACGAGAAAAAGACAGAAATAATTATGATCGCTTCCCGTCACTTGAGACCAAAAATAGAAATTGAATCGGTTCATATCGGTGGCGCCAACATTCCTTTTAGTGTTAATGCGAGAAATATTGGCGTAGTCTTTGACAATACTATGTCTATGGAAAGTCATGTGACGTCGATCTGTAAATCTATATTTCTGAACACTCGCAACATCGGTAAAATTAGGAAATTGCTAGACTATAATGCAGTCAATACCCTCGTCCACGCAACCATTACATCAAGGCTGGACAATTGCAATTCTCTTCTCACAGGCATATCATCTTCGCAGTTACAACGTCTCCAACGAGCACAAAATACGGCAGCCCGGTTAATAACCAGAACAAAAGTGCATGAACACATTCGACCAGTCCTCAAAGAGCTACACTGGCTGCCAGTGGAACAACGCATCGAATTTAAGGTCGCACTTTTCGTGTTCAAATGCCTACATGACTTAGCCCCACCGTATTTATCATCACTCATAACTAGACGAATAGCACCGAGAGCACTAAGATCGAGTGAACAGCTACTCTGCGTAGTACCCAATTCCAATCTTGTCATTGGAGAGCGTGCTTTCTCCATAGCTGGACCAAAACTTTGGAATGACCTTCCATCCAACATTCAAAACAGCAACAATGTTGAGGCTTTCAAAACTCTTCTAAAAACCCATTTGTTCCAAAAAGCATATTTCACTATTTTAAATTAGCTTTAGCTTTTGTAAAGCGCCTTTGGGTAGTTAATTCTGGAATTGGCGCTATATAAATGCATACATACATACATACATACATACATACATGTACATGGTGTTTACAACAATCTGTAACTAACACCTCCACATTAGATACTACACTTATTCTATTCTATCTACATGTATATGGTGTTTACAACAATCTGAAACTAACACCTCCACATTAGATACTACGCTTATTCTATTCTATCTACATGTATATGGTGTTTACAACAATCTGTAACTAACACCTCCACATTAGATACTACACTTATTCTATTCTACCTACATGTATATGGTGTTTACAACAATCTGTAACTAACACCTCCACATTAGATACTACGCTTATTCTATTCTATCTACATGTATATAATGTTTACAACAATCTGTAACTAACACCTCCGCATTAGATACTACACTTATTCTATTCTACCTACATGCATATGGTGTTTTCAACAATCTCTTACTAACACCTCCACATTAGATACTACACTTATTCTATTCTACCTACATGTATATGGTGTTTACAACAATCTGTAACTAACACCTCCACATTAGATACAACACTTATTCTATTTTATCTACATGTATACGGTGTTTACAACAATCTGTAACTAACACCTTCACATTAGATACTACACTTATTCTATTCTATCTACATGTATATGGTGTTTACAACAATATGTAACTAACACCTCCACATTAGATACTACACTTATTCTATTATATCTACATGTATATGATGTTTACAACAATCTGTAACTAACACCGCCACATTAGATACTACGCTTATTCTATTCTATCTACATGTATCTGGTGTTTACAACAATCTGTAACTAACACCTCCACATTAGATACTACACTTATTCTATTCTACCTACATGTATATGGTGTTTACAACAATCTGTAACTAACACCTCCACATTGGATACTACACTTATTCTATTCTATCTACATGTATATGGTGTTTACAACAATCTGTAACTAACACCTCCACATTAGATACTACACTTATTCTATTCTATCTACATGTATACGGTGTTTACAACAATCTGTAACTAACACCTCCACATTAGATACTATGCTTATTCTATTCTATCTACATGTATATAGTGTTTACAACAATCTGTAACTAACACATCCACATTAGACACTACACTTATTCTATTCTATCTATATGTATATGGTGCTTACAACAATCTGTAACTAACACCTCCACGTTAGATACTACGCTTATTCTATTCTATCTGCATGTATATGGTGTTTACAACAATCTGTAACTAACACCTCCACATTAGATACAACACTTATTCTATTCTACCTACATGTATATAATGTTTACAACAATCTGTAACTAACACCTCCGCATTAGATACTACACTTATTCTATTCTACCTACATGCATATGGTGTTTTCAACAATCTCTTACTAACACCTCCACATTAGATACTACACTTATTCTATTCTACCTACATGTATATGGTGTTTACAACAATCTGTAACTAACACCTCCACATTAGATACTACACTTATTCTATTTTATCTACATGTATACGGTGTTTACAACAATCTGTAACTAACACCTTCACATTAGATACTACACTTATTCTATTCTATCTACATGTATATGGTGTTTACAACAATCTGTAACTAACACCTCCACATTAGATACTACACTTATTCTATTATATCTACATGTATATGATGTTTACAACAATCTGTAACTAACACCGCCACATTAGATACTACGCTTATTCTATTCTATCTACATGTATATGGTGTTTACAACAATCTGTAACTAACACCTCCACATTAGATACTACACTTATTCTATTCTACCTACATGTATATGGTGTTTACAACAATCTGTAACTAACACCTCCACATTGGATACTACACTTATTCTATTCTATCTACATGTATATGGTGTTTACAACAATCTGTAACTAACCCCTCCACATTAGATACTACACTTACTCTATTCTATCTACATGTATATGATGTTTACAACAATCTGTAACTAACACCTCCACATTAGATACTACACTTGTTATATTCTATCTATATGTATATGGTGTTTACAACAATCTGTAACTAACACCTCCACATTAGATACTACACTTACTATATTCTATCTACATGTATATGGTGTTTACAACAATCTGTAACTAACACCTCCACATTAGATACTACACTTATTCTATTCTATCTACATGAATATGGTGTTTACAACAATCTGTAACTAACACCTCCACATTAGATACTACACTTATTCTATTCTATCTACATGTATATGGTGTTTACAACAATCTGTAACTAACACCTCCACATTATATACTACGCTTATTCTATTCTATCTATATGTATATGGTGTTTACAACAATCTGTAACTAACACCTCCACATTAGATACTCCACATATTCTATTCTATCTACATGTATATGGTGTTTACAGCAATATGTAACTAACACCTCCACATTAGATACGACACTTATTCTATTCTATCGACATGTATATGATGTTTCCAACAATCTGTAACTAACACCTCCACATTAGCTACTACACTTATTCTATTCTATCTATATGTATGTGGTGTTTACAGCAATCTGTAACTAACACCTCCACATTAGATACTACACTTATTCTATTCTATCTACATGTATATGGTGTTTACAACAATTTGTAACTAACACCTCCACATTAGATACTACGCTTATTCTATTCTATCTACATGTATATGGTGTTTACAACAATCTGTAACTAACACCTCCACATTAGATACTACACTTATTCTATTCTATCTATATGTATATGGTGTTTACAACAATCTGTAACTAACACCTCCACATTAGATACTACACTTATTCTATTCTATCTACATGTATATGGTGTTTACAACAATCTGTAACTAACACCTCCACATTAGATACTACACTTATTCTATTCTATCTACATGTATATGGTGTTTACAACAATCTGTAACTAACACCTCCACATCAGATACTAAGCTTATTCTATTCTATCTACATGTATATGGTGTTTACAACAATCTGTAACTAACACCTCCACATTAGATACTCCACATATTCTATTCTATCTACATGTATATGGTGTTTACAGCAATCTGTAACTAACACCTCCGCATTAGATACTACACTTATTCTATTCTATCTACATGAATATGGTGTTTACAACAATCTGTAACTAACACCTCCACATTAGATACTACACTTATTCTATTCTATCTACATGTATATGGTGTTTACAACAATCTGTAACTAACACCTCCACATTAGATACTACGCTTATTCTATTCTATCTATATGTATATGGTGTTTACAACAATCTGTAACTAACACCTCCACATTAGATACTCCACATATTCTATTCTATCTACATGTATATGGTGTTTACAGCAATCTGTAACTAACACCTCCGCATTAGATACTACACTTATTCTATTCTATCGACATGTATATGATGTTTCCAACAATCTGTAACTAACACCTCCACATTAGATACTACACTTATTCTATTCTATCTATATGTATGTGGTGTTTACAGCAATCTGTAACTAACACCTCCACATTAGATACTACACTTATTCTATTCTATCTATATATATATATATGGTGTTTACAACAATTTGTAACTAACACCTCCATATTAGATACTACGCGTATACTCTTCTATCTACATGTATATGGTGTGTACAACAATCTGTAACTAACACCTTCACATTGGATACTACACTTATTCTATTCTATATACATGTATATGGTGCTTACAACAATCTGTAACTAACACCTCCACATTAGATACTACACTTATTCTATTCTATCTACATGTATATGGTGTTTACAACAATCTGTAACTAACACATCCACATTAGGTACTACACTTATTATATTCTATCTATATGTATATGGTGTTTACAACAATCTGTAACTAACACCTACACGTTAGATACTACACTTATTCTATTCTATCTACATGTATATGGTGTTTACAACAATCTGTAACTAACACCTCCACATTAGGTACTACACTTATTATATTCTATCTATATGTATATGGTGTTTACAACAATCTGTAACTAACACCTACACGTTAGATACTACACTTACTCTATTCTATCTACATGTATTGTGTTTACAACAATCTGTATCTAACACCTCCACATTAGATACTACACTTATTCTATTCTATCTACATGTATATGGTGTTTACAACAATCTGCAGCTAACACCTCCACATTAGATACTACACTTATTCTATTCTATCTACATGAATATGGTGTTTACAACAATCTATAACTAACACCTCCACATTAGATACTACACTTATTCTATTCTATCTACATGTATACGGTGTTTACAACAATCTGTAACTAACACCTCCACATTAGATACTATGCTTATTCTATTCTATCTACATGTATATAGTGTTTATAACAATCTGTAACTAACACATCCACATTAGACACTACACTTATTCTATTCTATCTATATGTATATGGTGCTTACAACAATCTGTAACTAACACCTCCACATTAGATACTACACTTATTCTATTCTATCTACATGTATATGGTGTTTACAACGATCTGTAACTAACACCTCCACATTAGATACTACACTTATTCTATTCTATCTATATGTATATGGTGTTTACAACAATTTGTAACTAACACCTCCACATTAGATACTACGCGTATTCTATTCTATCTACATGTATATGGTGTTTACAACAATCTGTAACTAAGACCTTCACATTGTATACTACACTTATTCTATTCTATATAAATGTATATGGTGCTTACAACGATCTGTAACTAACACCTCCACATTAGATACTACACTTATTCTATTCTATCTACATGTATATCATGTTTACAACAATCTGTAACTAACACCTCCACATTAGATACTACACTTATTCTATACTACCTACATGTATATGGTGTTTACAACAATCTGTAACTAACACCTCCACATTAGATACAACACTTATTCTATTCTACCTACATGTATATAATGTTTACAACAATCTGTAACTAACAACTCCGCATTAGATACTACACTTATTCTATTCTACCTACATGCATATGGTGTTTACAACAATCTCTAACTAACACCTCCACATTAGATACTACACTTATTCTATTCTACCTACATGTATATGGTGTTTACAACAATCTGTAACTAACACCTCCACATTAGATACTACACTTATTCTATTCTATCTACATGTATACGGTGTTTACAACAATCTGTAACTAACACCTTCACATTGGATACTACACTTATTCTATTCTATCTACATGTATATGGTGTTTACAACAATCTGTAACTAACACCTCCACATTAGATACTACACTTATTCTATTATATCTACATGTATATGATGTTTACAACAATCTCTAACTAACACCGCCACATTAGGTACTACACTTATTCTATTCTACCTACACCCAACCAATTGAATGCCGGGAAATTCTGGAGGACTGTATTCGCGATGTGAAACTTTGGATGTTAAACAACCTTTTGCAACTCAACGAGAAAAAGACAGAAATAATTATGATCGCTTCCCGTCACTTGAGACCAAAAATAGAAATTGAATCGGTTCATATCGGTGGCGCCAACATTCCTTTTAGTGTTAATGCGAGAAATATTGGCGTAGTCTTTGACAATACTATGTCTATGGAAAGTCATGTGACGTCGATCTGTAAATCTATATTTCTGAACACTCGCAACATCGGTAAAATTAGGAAATTGCTAGACTATAATGCAGTCAATACCCTCGTCCACGCAACCATTACATCAAGGCTGGACAATTGCAATTCTCTTCTCACAGGCATATCATCTTCGCAGTTACAACGTCTCCAACGAGCACAAAATACGGCAGCCCGGTTAATAACCAGAACAAAAGTGCATGAACACATTCGACCAGTCCTCAAAGAGCTACACTGGCTGCCAGTGGAACAACGCATCGAATTTAAGGTCGCACTTTTCGTGTTCAAATGCCTACATGACTTAGCCCCACCGTATTTATCATCACTCATAACTAGACGAATAGCACCGAGAGCACTAAGATCGAGTGAACAGCTACTCTGCGTAGTACCCAATTCCAATCTTGTCATTGGAGAGCGTGCTTTCTCCATAGCTGGACCAAAACTTTGGAACGACCTTCCATCCAACATTCAAAACAGCAACAATGTTGAGGCTTTCAAAACTCTTCTAAAAACCCATTTGTTCCAAAAAGCATATTTCACTATTTTAAATTAGCTTTAGCTTTTGTAAAGCGCCTTTGGGTAGTTAATTCTGGAATTGGCGCTATATAAATGCATACATACATACATACATACATACATGTACATGGTGTTTACAACAATCTGTAACTAACACCTCCACATTAGATACTACACTTATTCTATTCTATCTACATGTATATGGTGTTTACAACAATCTGAAACTAACACCTCCACATTAGATACTACGCTTATTCTATTCTATCTACATGTATATGGTGTTTACAACAATCTGTAACTAACACCTCCACATTAGATACTACACTTATTCTATTCTACCTACATGTATATGGTGTTTACAACAATCTGTAACTAACACCTCCACATTAGATACTACACTTATTCTATTATATCTACATGTATATGGTGTTTACAACAATCTGTAACTAACACCTCCACATTAGCTACTACACTTATTCTATTCTACCTACATGTATATGGTGTTTACAACAATCTGTAACTAACACCTCCACATCAGATACTAAGCTTATTCTATTCTATCTACATGTATATGATGTTTACAACAATCTGTAACTAACACCTCCACATTAGATACTACACTTATTCTGTTCTATCTACATGTATATGGTGTTTACAACAATCTGTAACTAACACCTTCGCATTAGATACTACACTTATTCTATTCTATCTACATGTATATGGTGTGTACAACAATCTGTAACTAACACCTCCACATTAGATACTACACTTATTCTATTCTATCTACATGTATATGGTGTTTACAACAATCTGAAACTAACACCTCCACATTAGATACTACGCTTATTCTATTCTATCTACATGTATATGGTGTTTACAACAATCTGTAACTAACACCTCCACATTAGATACTACACTTATTCTATTCTACCTACATGTATATGGTGTTTACAACAATCTGTAACTAACACCTCCACATTAGATACTACACTTATTCTATTATATCTACATGTATATGGTGTTTACAACAATCTGTAACTAACACCTCCACATTAGCTACTACACTTATTCTATTCTACCTACATGTATATGGTGTTTACAACAATCTGTAACTAACACCTCCACATCAGATACTAAGCTTATTCTATTCTATCTACATGTATATGATGTTTACAACAATCTGTAACTAACACCTCCACATTAGATACTACACTTATTCTGTTCTATCTACATGTATATGGTGTTTACAACAATCTGTAACTAACACCTTCGCATTAGATACTACGCTTATTCTATTCTATCTACATGTATATGGTGTGTACAACAATCTGTAACTAACACCTCCACATTAGATACTACACTTATTCTATTCTATCTACATGTATATGGTGTTTACAACAATCTGAAACTAACACCTCCACATTAGATACTACGCTTATTCTATTCTATCTACATGTATATGGTGTTTACAACAATCTGTAACTAACACCTCCACATTAGATACTACACTTATTCTATTCTACCTACATGTATATGGTGTTTACAACAATCTGTAACTAACACCTCCACATTAGATACTACACTTATTCTATTATATCTACATGTATATGGTGTTTACAACAATCTGTAACTAACACCTCCACATTAGCTACTACACTTATTCTATTCTACCTACATGTATATGGTGTTTACAACAATCTGTAACTAACACCTCCACATCAGATACTAAGCTTATTCTATTCTATCTACATGTATATGATGTTTACAACAATCTGTAACTAACACCTCCACATTAGATACTACACTTATTCTGTTCTATCTACATGTATATGGTGTTTACAACAATCTGTAACTAACACCTTCGCATTAGATACTACACTTATTCTATTCTATCTACATGTATATGGTGTGTACAACAATCTGTAACTAACACCTCCACATTAGATACTACACTTATTCTATTCTATTTATATGTATATGGTGTTTACAACAATTTGTAACTAACACCTCCACATTAGATACTACACTTATTCTGTTCTATCTACATGTATATGGTGTTTACAACAATTTGTAACTAACACCTCCACATTAGATACTACACTTATTCTATTCTATCTACATGTATATGGTGTTTACAACAATCTGTAACTAATACCGCCACATTAGATACTACACTTATTCTATTCTATCTACATGTATATGGTGTTTACAACAATTTGTAACTAACACCTCCACATTAGATACTACACTTATTCTATTCTATCTACATGTATATGGTGTGTACAACAATCTGTAACTAACACCTCCACATTAGATATTACACTTATTCTATTCTATCTACATGTATATGGTGTGTACAACAATCTGTAACTAACACCTCCACATTAGATACTACACTTATTCTATTCTAGCCATATGTATATGATGTTTACAACAATCTGCACCTATCCATGTAGTAAAACCGCTGCATTTTTAGAATGTGATTGATGCTTTAGTCAGCAACAGCGTTCAGGTAAAATATTCTCTACATATTCAGCATGTTTCATATTTAGTTCAATTAAAAGGTAATCTTAAATATTCAGAATGAACTAGATCCAAACATATTGGAATTGATTCAAACTGCATAGTGTATGCAACTAACCTTGCCGGATAAATGAGAGGAAGAGACTAGAATCAATGTATAGCTGGAAAATCCATTTGCAGTTCTACAGCAATAACATATTTTAAGCGACAAGTTAAAATGAGTGTGAAATAAAAATATAATTCAAGAAAACTGTAACAAAATTTAAATATAAACTAATAAATCAACAAAAAGGTGATTTTTTGTGTCGGAGAGGTTATTTGTTTATCCATTGCATCTCCACAGACCGGATATTAAAAACAATCTAGCGTAAGAACGATCTTATTGACAAACAGCTGAACCACGCATACCCGTTCTGGTCTGACTAAATCAGAAACATATCAATAATTAAATATTTACCATATGGCCTTAATATATGTGAGAAATGATGGAAATATATATACTTTAAATTTGATATTTGATATTTGTATTTGTATTTATGAAAATTGAGAATGACATATTAGTATCTTTACATGCTCCGCCGTATTTTACACCATGCCTGGACCAGACATGCCTCATATGGTAAGATGAATCTAATTGCTAATCCTTAGATATAGCAAGTAATATTCTAGTCGTCAACGATTCTACATTTAAATATCTTCATAACTAACAATATATGGATGATTTAAATGTTGTCACTAAAGTCGCGTGTTCACAGAAGATAGATCATCATTTAATTTAACCCGAGTGTCTAGTCATAATCAAGCACATCATACGTGGTGACGTCACAATCAAAATCAACTAGCTCCTCCATGTATATCGAAAAATCTGACATTAATAATTGATGTCATGTTTCGATTCTTCAGCCAACTCTGATTACTTGATGAAGAAAAAGTGGCATTCTTACACTGGCGGCAATACTGGATGTTAAATAATGATAACGATATCCCATATATCATAAATAACTAAGCCATGGTGTCCCACTTAGCATTAATTTTAAATAACCACCTCCATTACCAATCCAAAACAATCGGCGATAACGTGATATGCATGGTTTATTTACACAGCTAATAACTTATTCCAAACGCGAAAGAGATTTGGGATTAAACAGAGGTCTACAGGAAAATGAATAAATGTAAATGTCTGCTTACTATTATTCTTACATCTCCTGAGCGATTACTCCGATGACAAATCCAGATATAGTAACAATATTCAAATAATCTGGAGAAATAACCTATGATATCGTAGGCAACCCACATATCAGCCTTATGGTAGCGAACATGGCAGTGGTTTCACTACGTGTATCATACACGCATGCATGCACAACACACATTAAACGTATTGTTTGGAAGAAGTCAGATTCAGAATTTGTTTAATACTTTGTCTATACCCTAGATCTTATCTAGATATTAAGACTATATATTCCTCACTACTTGCTAATCATACTGGTAAGCCGTTGAATCAAATTGAATACAACTACTGAATGCAACTACTGAACACAAGCTCTACAAGAAAATGAATAAAGGTGAATGCCTGCTCACTATTATTTATTTATCTTTTGAGGGATTTCCAGATGCAGTAACATTGTTGCCTATGATGTCATAGCACATGTACATATCAGCCTGAATGTCAGGATATATGCTCCCGGGCATGACAGCGGTCTCACTAAGGGTACCATGCACAAACACGCATGCACACACGTACATCGCACATTACACAACTGATTTGGAAGAAGTCAGATCCAGAATCTTTTAAGACTTTGTGTATATGCTTCATCGAAAGTATTAACACAAATACTGAACACAGACACTGATCACAAACAGTGAACACAAATACAGAGCACAAATACGGAACACAAGTACTGAACACAAATAATACTGATCACACATACTGAGCATAATTATTAACACAAATATTAAACAAGAATACTGAACATAAATATTAAACACAAATACGGAACACAAATACGGAACACAAACACCAAACACACATATTGAGCATAAATAATGAGCATAATTGCGGAACGCAAATTCTGAATGCGCGTTGTGAACACAAACACTGACCACAAATACTGAACAGAACCAATACTGAACACAAATACAGAGCACAAATACTGAACACAAAAATACTGACCACAAATACTGAACACAAATACCAAACCGAAATACTGAACGGAACTAATACTGAACACAATGACTGGACACAAATACTGCACCAAAATGCTGAAGACAAATACTGATCAGAACCTATACTGGACATAATTACTGAACACAAATACCGTACCAAAATACTGAACACAAATACTGAGCACAAATTCTGAACACAAATAGTGAAAACAATTAATTCTGAAACCTGACACAACTACAAAATGCAAATACAATCATAACCACAAGTCCTTCATTTATAAAATGTTAAACACAAATACAGAATGCAAGTACTGAATACAAATACTGAGCACAAACACTGAACAAATACTAAACACAAATACTGAGCACAAATACTGAAGAAAAATACTGAACACAGACACAATCACAAGTTTTTCTTTTACATGATATGACATTCATTCTGAAGCGCTGATCCATAGCCCTCTTTCCATCAGATAAAGACAGAATCGATAAAAGCACATTTACGTTAATATCTGTCAATCTACTGGATATCTTCAGCGATGCCTCAGGGAGTCTATTATGAAGATGATATCGCAATAAGGAAACAGTTTTCATTAAATCTGTTATTTTTATTATCACATTCCTCACTACTTGCTAATTTGATAGTCACATACATCGTTTTGATGTCATTGTGTCCTCGTTTCTAACGGCTCTGTAACTGGTATGGGATAATATCATGCTCGAATGCAGGAATTTTCCGAACTGTTCTTAACTAGTTCACCTTCAAACCCCTTATAAAATTCGTTATGTAATAAAGTATATTCTTTTGAGTATTTTGAGATTAATATGACTGGAAGCAGCAATGGATTCCAGTTATATTAATCTCAAAATATTCACCATCTTTCCTGTAGGTTAGTCTTCTAATTGACATGTAGGACATTTATCGGTGAAAGGGTTAGCTTATCTACATTTGGCCAATTCACGAGCAGTATCCAGTCAACTATGCATTTAACATTCATACAATTCCCTTATCGAACAATTTGCTTACAAGCACTAAAATGAGATATATGTTTGATGTGTTATCTAAACAACTCGAGATATGAGATAAAATATATCATCACTTTATGTTCACATTTCATCAGATTGCCTGGGAACCTTGCCAAACAAATCTCCCGATATAAGTATGTGTTTTGTGTGAAGCGTGGCTGCACAAGTCTGACTACTCCGTGTATGTGTGTATGTATGTGCATATTCGCGCACGGTCACGCGGTATATAGATGTGTCTCAACACTCAAGCACATATGTGAATTGGTAAACATATATTATTTCTTAGAAGACGGAAAGGTAATTTCTGAAATAAAAAGATGTATATTTGTATGTGCCATAGAAGCTACTGACTTTTACTAGTTGTGAGTAATAGTTAAAATGGTGCCATTAATTCGTATTTAATTATAATCTAGATAGTTACAATCTCTCACTAAATGCCATTTATGTTACTCTGGCCTGAATCAATTAGTGACGCAGCTGGTCATATATGATCTGGTGTATGACGGGCGAATAAATCATACCCGCTACAGCCGGTCATATAAGCTCAGTTATATTTTAGCTAAGCTGATTATCCACTATGTCCTATAGGTAAAATACTTCCTAGTTTTAAAACAATTTGACTGAAAGCCGTTGTTTTGTTTCCAGAGACAGGATCTACATTCAGTCATACGAATTTCAAAATATTCAGTAGGAACCATGTTATGACCTTGGAAACCAGCAGTGTATTTTGAAATAATTCTGACCTTCAAACCTGTTACTTCCATAAGAAAAACTGACTTTAAAATATAATGTTTTCAAAAAGACCAGTAGTGAATTAACAGTAGGGGGTTAATCGCTCTACTTCGGCGCCTATTGAGAATACTATTCATACCGCTTACACAACTATTTTCATGCGTGCTTTCGTTATATGACGTCACTAATTGGTTCTAAGCTACGGGCTCCTAGAGTTAGTAAATGCGTTTTCTCAAATAATCCAGATTTTTCCCATCTTTTACCGATGGTAGTTTATTTAATATTGTATGAAATTACCAATACGCATCATTTGTTATTTCCCTTTTCCCTTCCTTTAAAGTTGTTGTTCTGGTGGCATAAATTGTTATTTCAAAGTATGTTGGATATTCTTTGAAAACGTAATCGTACCATGTATATTTAGTATCAGAATGTTTACTGCTTAGGAGACGTCTTGGTGCCAATTTTTAGAGCATCTTTAAAGATACGTCTTCATCAAAACCTGACGGCATTCATGAATGCTTAGGAATATTTGATGCACCAAAAACAAGGTGAAACAATGTCAAGTACCACCATAAGATTATGTGTCTGATCGACTTATTAACATAAGCATTAACTCTGGGAATCTTGACAGAACTCCAACATACTAAAAGCTCTACACGTGTAATATATCGATTTTATGTCGCCTGATAGAAATAAGAACATGACAAATATTCAGTTTTTGGGCATAGAAATTATTTGGTAAATTTCATTTTGACATCTATTGTTATATAAATCAGATTCTGAATTATTATCACATCTTATTGTGTTAAATCATATATGGGCACTGTAGATGTGTGTATGCCCATTTACTATCGATCCCATGGCATGGGCTGGAAAGTATGGTGAGAGCTGTTTCATATAACAACGGCCGGACAATATACTCTCCAACAATGCTTCATACACTATTTGTAAGACTTTCTCACTGTCTGTGAAGTGGCCAAATAAAGGTGGACTGTTTTCCCATGTTCTGCGAATATCACAAGAGACGCCTTTAGAATTTGGCCAAACATCAACCATTTTTGCTGGGTGACCTTTACGGACAGCAGCGATGTATTACAATCTTGTATGTGTATCATTGAAAATTATACTGTCTGGTCATCAGTGTCCAGGGATGGTGCGTATGTGTTTGTGGTGGGGGCATCAAGATTGTCTAGAGCTGCCTTTGGAGCTGCCAAACTGTTACAGTTATACACCATCAAGGATACACAGGTTGCATTGTATAAAAGTGGTCTTTTTGTCAAGGGCATCTTTGATCTACGAATCCATAGCTTATCAATATCAGCAGTGCTACACAGCAGTGCGCCCAGGATCTTACTTTTCCTCTATGGTTCCCCGCCACGTAATGTGGATAGTGTAAGTATTCGTCCTTTATTATATAGCTTTGTGCCATTTCGATGCATTAATGCATACATCTAGGACAATACAAATCATCTACACAAGCGCACATCGTACCACTCTAGCCTTTAGCACGCACTGTTGCATTAGTTTACAATGTTTTTACAATCAACTGAGATTTAATATTTAATCAACACTTTATAATTTCTTAAAACCTTATATCTGGTCTGGTCCGTGAGTTGCCCTAGGCGAGCAATTATACTTGTCAAAGCAATCAATAGCAGCTGGAGGATATAATATCAGCACTAATAAGTCGCGCGAGACAAGAAATCACTCGGAGCGGCTCTTGGTTTCATGCTGTACTTATATAGATGATGGTAAAACTATCGGATTTGTCTTTGATTATTTATCATTGATTTATTATTTTGTTTCTAGGTCTCTTCAACAATTCGATTACTTGATCTATTTTAAAGCTATGTTTGATTGTTCCCTATATTTCTAGACATCGTGTATGTTATTTCATTTGTTTGGTTCTTCGTCCAGGTTAGTATTACGTTTGATGACACAGCTATTTATTGTGGGACACATAGTTACTTAAGCAGATTTATACCAATAAGATAAGCTACACCAACGCATCGTAGTGGCGCCAGTGTAACATCCTTATTATATATAACATGCACTATAGATTAGCACGCAAATGCATGCATAACTGTGACCAGAATGCAACAGATATTCGCTATTGAAAATGCAAGTGACATTATCTCAAAACCGATCACGCACCTAATCAATTCAGCTTTTATGCACCACCTTCCCATCGACACTGTAAGCTAAGGCACCCTTACTGCGCTACCAAAGCCCCAAAAAGCCACCTGGTCCCCAGCTAATCTGCGGCCCATTGTGCTCCTCAATAACAAACGGAAAATCCTATCCAATCTGACTCTATGCCGCATCCGAGACAAGATCGATGGCTTTACCGAATCATGTCAAAATGGCTTCAAACGTAGACTCAGCTGCGCAGACATTGTATGGGCTCAACGCATGCTTGTGTCGGTAGTCATGTCCAAACACAGGGATTTCCACAAAACGGGCATTGACATGTCACGAGCCTCCGACATAATTAAACACTCAACGATCCTAGAGGTACTATGCCAGGGCAGTTGCAATGAAAATGAGCTACGATTAGTGAGACTACTGCTTGTAGACACTAAGCCGAGAGTACGAGTCAAGCCAATGAAATCTGTAGAATTTGAAACATCAATTGGCGCCCCACAGGGAGATGGTCTATCTCCTGTGCTTTCACCTGTTGTTGCAACATGCGGGACAGTTCCACAAGACCAAAACCTCCAGTGTCAATACTGGTTATGTCGCTAGAGATGGAATATGCCGACGCTGTGGACTTCATAGACGAGGAAAGGAAACCCCTTGACGAACTTCTCCAAATAGCTGCAAGCAAACAAAAAATTTAAAATCTCTTTATGAATGAATCCAAAGCAGAGTTCACCCACATATACCTATCGACAAAGCATGACATTAAAGAAAATGACGATCCACGGCGCACCATGGAGGAAAAGTAAAATTCCGGCTCACTGCTTTGCAGTGCAGCTGACATTGCTACACGCTGCGTCATGGGGAAAATAGCTTTCCAGTCTTTCTGGAAGGTATGGATTCGCAGATCAAAGATTCCCTGGATAAAAAGACTATACAATGCAACCTGCGTATCCTTGATGCTCTATAACTGTAACACCGGGGCAGCTCTAGACAAATCCGATGTCTGCCACCGCAAACACCTACGCACCATCACTGGACACCTATGGCCAGACAGCATAATTTTCAATGATGCACTACAAGGTGTGCAATACGTCGCGGCTGTCTGTACAAGTCGCCCATCAAAGATGGTACATATTTGGCTATGTGCTAAGGATGCCAGCACAGAGAGCCTTGGAATTCTCCCTACTCGGAGCCAGCAAATACAAAGCCATGAGAGGACGTCATTGCATAAATCCTCTAAACGTGCTACTAGGTGACCTCAAGAAAGCAGGACTCGGTAGACTCAAGTCAAAAATATATCTGAGGAAACCGAGGACAAGACACAGTGGGCAAAAGTGGAGAAGGCCTGATTGCAGCTGTAGGATGTTTCTACTACTACAGCCACAGAATACAGTAATTATACAATACAACAAATGCAGTACAGCTCAGAAACAAGTTAAAATGTTTCTGAAACAAAAGCAGAAACATGTTAGTACAATTTTGAACACGATGTAAGAAACGTTCTGTTGAACATGTGAGCTTATTTGGACTGGAAGCTGTCTTAGGCAGCAGTTCTTCCAATCCAATTATGTTCCAAATACTCAACAGTACATGTAAAGTTATTCCTGTACTGTATATCGATTTGCTTCTGCTAGACTAATTTTCTGGTGTACTGGCATGCCTGGAGCGTATTAACATTGTGGGTACGGTAACAAACCGTACAACAAATAGCTTACTATCAATCAGAATGAATTAATAGCTTAATTATCTCTCAGTGGGACTCGATTCGCTTTCTATCATATCTGTTTCTGTCTATTATATCAGTGTTATGTGCATACATAATATATGAAGTACTTTCAACATTTGGATAGCAGTAGTACAGGTCAATACTGGAGAGTTGTTTAACATTTAAACATATTCTTACTGGAGCCCTTTATTGTCTTAGTCAGCAACAACTTACCGTTAAATTGATTCCAAATTATTTCGCATAATATTTCACACAAGATAAATGGATGTATTAGTAAGTATAGAAACGGGATACATTATACCTAGCTTTTGGGAGGGAGAAGTGTCTCACGGGTGTGGTGATAAAGGGGCTCTTTTCGGGCCTGGCCCGCCCATTTGTAGCAAATGCTCGCCCACATAGTGACGATGTATTATCTTATATTGAACTTGGGTTAGCGAAGAGAACACTAAAATGTGTATGGATCTATGCATGCAGGATAAAATACACGACCGGATGGACGAACGAACAGGTCGACGGATTGGTGCAAAAATAAGAGGCTTCTTCAAACCATATTATCTTTCCACCTAATGTTTGATTAATATGATTCAAGCACAGACAATTACTGTAGTTATCAAGGAAAATGCAAAATTCTTATATTAGTTCTCGACCTCCATGTAATAGACTGACGATATGGGTTCATTTGCATAATAACAAGCACCACGTGTGTATCTTGAGAACATGATTTTGTATAAAGTATCTGACATCATAATTAACCATGTCACGTGCTAGCTGTTGCCACTATCAAAATGACGTAGCTCTGCCACGAAAATCGAAAAGGTCCACCTGAAAAATGTATGAATTGTATGTATTTCATGAATTTAAATTTAATACACATTATATTGTATATTTTGAAAATAATACGGCGGAGAGCTGTTGTTGCATAGATAGGGATAATACCCAGTCGAATTAGTCTAAAAATATTTAACAATTTACGTGTATACTTTGCTTGCAACTTATGTTATAGGAATTCATACTCAGTAGTTCCAATTCGATTCCAACAGGCATACGAAGCAAGCGGATATTAGTCGGGAAATGGCATGGCATAGCTAGAAATGGACCCCACACACCCCTGTTCACCTACCTCTGAAGAAGATGAGCATACTCAGCATCACCAACCCTAGATACTGACTCCGGCAATACCTGTGATTGCAACGGTGCACAGTAATAGAGGATTTTAATGGGGTCAGATTCAACACCAATGCTATGTTATTCATGACTGGGGAGGATAGGGTACCTGAATATTTGAACATTGGAATATTAAATATGGCCAGAGGACATAATGTGCTTACCCGCTTAACATTCAATAAAGTCGGCATGAAGGAATAAAGCACCGGATTTCTGTTTCTAAGCAGCTAATGCCTTTGAAATATTTAATGACTTCAGATCTAGCGGCGGGTATATGAAGGATTGTGGGAGTGGTGGGGTGTTGATGGAGGAATTCGTCCATGGATTGTAAAGTTACTGATGTACCTGATCACAATACGTAACAAAGAAATAGTGAAATGGGAAAGGAATGTTAGTAAGCCGAGGTAAACTAAATAATACTCTTAACTCTTAAATATTCTAATATGTTTCCAAACTAATAAAAAAGAAAGAAACGTGTTAGTTAGTACAATTTTGAACACGAAGTAAGAAATCTTGTGTTACATATGGAGCATAATTGGATTAGAAGCCGTTGCTGTCTAAACTGTTATTTCGTATAGAAGCTATTTTTGATCTGGACTCTACAAAGAGTATCGTAAGCGATAACCTGATCCTGGCAATCTACCGTGAGTGCATACTAGTGACAATATGAATTATAATCTACAACGACCATACTTGTGAGCGTATTTGATAGTATTGTTTCTTAATCATTTAACGCATGCACATTAACCTTGATATAAATACTCCCATTGGCGATCTTTATCAGCCGTCTTGAATTGAAGATACAGGCTTCAGATCGACCAAGCTACGGGCAAGTTTACGCTAAAACTAACAACGCTGAGGCTAGAGTTCAGAAGCAAAGGTAGCCTATATATTCAAAAGAAAAATAATAAAATCTGGCATAGGAAAAAACCATAATAATGATTTATCGGCACTCTTCTGCGTTGCACATCATCGATATTCTCCAGAGCGCTCGCATCAGAAAGTCAGAATGTATGTTGTCCATATTTCTTTAATTCTTCTTCCACCCTCCTTATCACCTGCTTTACGTTTATATGTGTCAATCAAACGTGCGTTCATAAATTCGGCTTGCTAGTGTGTTGAGCAATAGCAATGCCAACTCATGCTCAAATCCGGTTGCCAGATCGTCTGTCCAGCGGTCAATGTGTCTGCCCATTACTATCAAAAGGACTGCGTTGTGTATATCCTGAAATGTTAAAACTAAGACTGGTAAAAACATTCGTATCTGCATCTAATGTAGGTCTATGCATTGTGAAATCGAAGTTTCTTCAAAACCGAATACCGGCATTCTGGCCTTTGAAAAAACAGTTCTATATTATTTGAGCCAAGGGAATAAGAACATATGCTGGTAATATATTTCCTCCTAGTTATATCGTGGCAAACATTATTCCTCATATTGGAATCAATAAACTAGACTGCATTGCATTTCCTTTTAGCTATTTGCAGTAAATTATTGTCAAATGATTTTCCTATATGGCTTACTACCTTACTGTACTTATAGTTTAATTAGTTCTCCATGCCAACCGCCGCATGCAATGGCCACAGGTGATCTCCCCTAACATCGGTCTATATCTCTGTCACAGTTCATGTTGCATTCGTTCATTTCTCATTCCATTTTGATTCAATGTGTCCTCTTTGGACGTCCCCGTTTTCTTTAACATTGTGGTGGTCTTCCAAAGTCTTCCTTCAAATGTACTGAGGCTGGCATCATGCCTACATACCCAAGCCATTTCCATTCGATGTTCATGAATTGTGAGGTTAACGACTACATGTTTGAGGTTCTCAACATATTTTCTATTGCTGACTGCATCGGGCTAAAACATTCAGAAACATTTTCTTTGTGATTGATAATATAATCGTCCCGCATGCTCTTAAGACACAGCTCTTGATATGATCATAGCCTTCATGAGAGTTTGGAACCTGGTAAGCGTTTTGCTACCTTTGTGGTTCCTGGTCTTCGCAATCTCCATCTGTTCCAATAGTTTACTGCTAAAGAATATGCATTCCTCAACTTCCATAGCTCCTCGAGTATTAGCTAATTAGCGGAGAACTGGTTCGCCATTGCCCTCCCACCCTGTAGGGCGGGTCTCAGTGACCACTCAGAATCACAAATCACTTGGCTCCTAGAGTCACCGCGAGGAATGAGGCAGCGGCTCCATGGAACCACTCTTTTTTCAACGCTACCATCTGCGCAATTTTTTAAAAACATGGGCTATGACCTCAAAACAGGCTGTCCTGTTTTTCTTCCCAACTCATTAACATTATGATGACAATACAGACATCAGTGTTATACACTAAGTGTATGTGTGTGCGTGCGTGCGTACGTATGTATGCATACGTGGTATGTGAAACGTGTTAGAGTGTGGGTTTTTCCCAACTTAGGCCTGATCTATCAAATCTCCTGACTCGAATCTTCCAGAAGCCCGCTGTTGCAAAATCAGTGCTAGAGTATATACCCCGCTCCGTACATTATCCCGCATTTGCAATCAAGGTGCGAGCCAGTGAAGACCCACCCACCACGAGAAGTTGCCGAGACGCCGTCGTCGGCGCCGCTCGCACCCTGTCCAACCCATTCCACCAGCGCAGTGTGAATCAGCGACAGCTCAGAAGACAGTGCAGGCCATCAGAGTGGCAGCTGGCTCTCGGTGATGGCAAGAATCGTGCGCTACGTGCACTCAAACTGAATACCAGCGATGTGTGATACACACACCTCGGCATAGCTGATGTACAGTACTGTCATGCCCACTGTGCGAGTGTCTTGCTTGCTCCCAGCATGAACGCTAAGCTGCTTGCCATGATTAGGTGTGATTCCCGTACCTCCTTACCTTCGAGTACCAACTCCAGATCCCAGTGGCCACTGGTTAGACGAAGTAGGGCAGATGACTTCGTCTTCTGTTAATAGAGAAAGCAATCAGCCTGATCGGGTAGCTCACCATGAACATTGATCCCAACCACCGTAGGTTATATTAGCTTAGCTCACCCACCTGTTGGACCACCCCTCCATTCTGAACCGAGACTGCGACAGCTACCCAATCTGCGACACCCCAGCTGAAATGGCAACTCTACCTGCTGGTTACCTGTGGCATGAACCTGCTGGTACTCTCGCTCCACATGCATGATTCTCTACCTAGAACCCTCACGTTTTAGTTCCTGGTCATTCTTATCATGCCAGACGTGAATCAGTTAAACCATCAAGATGTTCAGTGTACACACGAAGGAACAGCTCGTCCCACATCAAGGCCCGGTTCACGTGTGTGTTCTCAAGGAGGGAGAAGAGTGGCACCGCAACAGGCAGTTCTACATTTGTTTGCAAGCTGAATCCCGTGAATCGCTCATTGCACCCGGCGGGAAAGTACCCCTTCCCATTCGCACAGTAGGCAGGTCCACGAGCCAGTGGAGCCATAACTCGGTACTCATCGTTCACATAGTTGGTGTCCAAGGTGTTGTTGCTCTGCACGAACTCCCACCGGCTCATAAACTGCGGAAGCTCTACATCCTCCCCGCAGTGCTCTCGAGCTTGAACTTGAGCGTCATGCTCCTAATCGCATGGATCTGTCCCGAGATGGCGAAGTCGATGTACTTCTCAGCCTCGGAGAGAGGATTCCCGTCATATATATCAGGACCACAGTTTTGTCAGGCTTTTGGTCTTTGAATTATAGATTTTCAGATGTTGTTAAATTCAATTCATGTTCAATCGAACTACCTGATTTACTCGCCAAACATTACCCGGGGCTTGTGCTAGTATTTAAGCGAGTTGTAAGTGGAATACGAATGCTGGCGTTTAGCTGCTGCATTAGTGGCTGTGGTTAAAACTGGAAAATAACCAGATATGCTAATCCATTCTCATTTCTCAGACGTCTACGAAATCTGCTATCAGAAATGTGAAGCATTGGAATTCAGATTGAAATGTTCCAGCCTTGAAGCATGACTCGTTTCCACAAGAGTGACCAGAAGCCAGTCTTCTATTGAAGGTGTCACCATTATTTTATATTTATGTAACCCTTATCCGCAGCGAATCTTGCAATAAAAGTTTATTTATTTGTCATTAATGCGCCACGGTCTTCGAATCAGCATGTATATGCATGCAGACCACATTACGAGACAAAGGCTCTGCCTATGGAGCTATACCTTGGATGCGATTTTCCACCGTGCTGGTAGATTTGATCCGTTTTCACGAAGCGTGTCCATTATAGTTTTGTCATGCCGACGATATGAGGGTACTTACAATGCTAAGCATGAGGAAATGGTTGGGGACTTTAACAATGACAGCGAAATGACCACAATCGTAAATCTGTTGGTCCAAAAGCATAATACGGAAATTGTCGATATGGGATAACCATATATTTATTTTGGACGCAGTTATTTTAATAAGACTGACATGGCATGCCACTAAGAAACAGGATTTATCACATAGGCATCACCTAAGAGCCCATATAATATTGAATGTATCACAGTCGCGTGATAGTACGCAGCCTAAGAAATATAAAAAACCGTAACAGCATTTTTTGTTAATGGCGGGAATCCAGGTTGGACAAATCCCTCATAGGATTGGGAAAATATTATGCCGCTGTCGATTTTGACCTGCACTTTGATTTACAGCCATAGACTCCAACGTGTCAGCAGGCATCTAGATTAGGGGAATACAGCTCCCAAGAAAATTAGCTTCAAAATATCAAACAGAATGTTTATTAATGTGTAAATTCGTAAACAACGTACACTTCGCATACCTCACGGCAGACTGATCGATTTTTGTGACGGAGCTATACGTTATTTGGATTATGAAGATAGCTAACATGTGACGTATTTGATTATGACGTCAGATACTTGAGCGAAGGATCAGAATCCACTCATGGTGAATGAACTCACATATGTGATTATACTTGCAAAACAGATTTCGCCATTAGTTTATCCCATCTGCAATGATGATTTCTTTTTGTCATAGCGATTTTCAAATACGCACTCACCTAATTGCCATCATGAGGTCGTTGCCCTGATAAACAAGCCTGATTAAGAGACCATTGGTCTGGCTTCTACAAAGACTGCTTGTATGTATTCCTGACGTGACTGCCCATTAAATCAGCGGGTTATAGCATCATCACCGATACCAGGGAAAGGTAACAACAGAGATTTGCATGATCAATCACTAGTATGAGCTACCAGTACGCATGTCTTGGCGATGCTCTCATTCATAATGTGTGAGCTACTGACAAGTTAGGCCCTTCATATAGATGCTTCTGCTGTAATGTATGCGTCATCGCGCTAATATTGTTAGTGTTGGTCCATTCTTACGGTCCTACCGCGTTGTGCTACAAGGGAATTATATGGCCAAAGCACAGAGGGTAACATAATTTTAGTGTATCTCAATACAGTTGAATGGGGTTGACATGCATGAGACTAGGTGTCTCTGAACATAATTGTGTAACAGGTTTTGTGATCATTAAAAATGACAATGATTACTGAGTTGTCACAATGTAACCCTGTTGATAGCGCTTCTGATAGCTCTACTCACAATAGTACCATAAGTCATCTGCCATTAAATGTTTTACTGCCCCTTCCTGGTAGACCATTGCATCGTCATTTCATCATCTTCACAGATGATGTGCTGAGTACAATGACATAAATTGTGTTGGACAATTTCAGAACACAGCGCACGGCGTGACGTTACAAATAATCTAACCCCTGTTACCACACTGCTGAGAAGGCGTGATATTTATCTATGCTTCATGAATGGCATTATATGACGTGTCTTGGAGTTCCATCAAATAATACCTTTCTTTGATTCAAATATGTAAATCGACCAGCAATTATATAAGTATCGATTAGCTGTAGAGGGTAATCTATATGATAATATGTGGAAAATAATCCGTTTTAAATTATTTAATTTCTTATCTTGCTCATCTTTCAAACACAAGTTATGACAACCAAGTACAAGCACATAACCTGGACTTGACGGCAGACATGATGGTGTAAGTGAACTAACCATTGCTCATCCAGAATGAATGGATCCGATATGTCACACAAGGGTTTCATGTCATAGTCAAGTACGTCATAAGTTAGATGAGTTCACAGCAAAAATCAGGACAGAGGTAGCTCTGTCATGAAACCTGAAAAGTATGCTACGAATGTGTACGAACTGTATCTCTTTGGTAAATTTACAATTTATTAAACATTTTGTTGAATACGTTAAACTCATTTGTCAGGGAGCTGTTACTCCCATAGGCAGTATATAAACTGATTCCAACACATGCGTAAAATGGGCGAAGCTTGACTAGAATTGGGCCGGGCATAGCTAGAAATTGAGGTCCATATTTCCTGCTCAAACAGTAGCCTCTAGTGTTCCTTTAGGCACCCCAGTAACCTCAATTATGTACAAATTATCTTCACTCAGACATATTAATCGGATAAAGCAGTGTTTATTCACAAGACTTCACCTCTATCAAATAACGGTTAAGTTATTAATGAAGTCTAACACAGCTACATAATTGCTACCACTTATCTTTAAAACAAGCTGTTGTCTCGGAGATACATTGTTACCTATTCACAAAGCTTCTGGTCAGTTGGATGTTGTAGCATGTTGTATCGGCCATACATTGTTACCTACTCACAAAGCTTCTGCTCAGTTGAATGTTGTAGCATGTTGTATCGGCCATACATTGTTACCTACTCACAAAGCTTCTAGTCAGTTGGATGTTGAAGCATGTTGTATCGGACATACCTTGTTACCTACTCACAAAGCTTCTGGCCAGTTTGATGTTGAAGCATGTTGTATCGGACATATCTTGTTACCTACTCACAAAGCTTCTGGTTAGTTGGATGTTGAAGCATGTTGTCTCGGACATTCATTGTTACCTACTCACAAAGCTTCTGGTCAGTTGGATGTTGAAACATGTCGTATCGGGCATTCATTGTTACCTACTTACAACGCATGCGGTCAGTAGGATGTTGAAGCATGTTGTGGATAATGACGATTGCAATTACTAGACGTTAATGCTGTCTATAGCGAGCCTTACTTTTGGGCTCTTTAAGATGGGCATACAACTGGGGGATCCAAACTATCTGACATCAAAATCAATACATGGATCTAGCTGAGCTCCACCCAAGCTTTACTCATGTAAGGATCACTTGATACATATACTCCCAGAATCACAATTTTCAGAAAGCTGTGCAGGTAAGCTGTTGAAACAGCATATTTATTAAATGGCAAAAACATACAATTCGTGCAACTTGATGGACTATGACGGATGATTATATCACGTCATTCATAATGTAATTGGCTATGACATCAGGCTACAGGTGACGTGGATGATTATGACGTCATATGATTGACTGAGAAACTGAGTTCCTCCATTATGCCCCTAATTATCTGACGTCATAATCACCATGATGTATGTTAGCCATCAATGTTTAACGCCTGTCACAACAGTAATGGGGTTGCATGTCTTTGGGGGGAATTTACAGTTTAATAAATATTGTATTGAATACTATTAAGCTACTTTGACTGGTTTCAAAATATTCCGTACCACAGCTTACCCGGATGGTTACCATGACATTTAGATTCTGGGGCTTCAGCAATCAAAGTCGGAGCATAGCTAGGAAGGCTCATTCTATTGTGGAAGGAGTCTATTTACATGAGACGCAGATAATTCTAATTATTCTGACTGCCATCATCGAAGCAATCATAGACACTTCTCCTGCCCGATCCGTATGGCAGAACGCTCCCACCCGTTCCGAGTATGGAGTTTGTCTTTGGTGAAGTAATAATTGATGTCTTGCAGATAAAGAAAGGCATCACCATGGACGGATTAACGTTCCTCGAAGACACCGGATATATTATCTGGAAGGAAGCTTTGTATATCAGCCAAAATGTTTGAAAAGAATGGAGCGAGACATGCATATCTTTGCACAAAAGAAATTAAGTTGGCTTGTCCGTATAAGCAAAGCGTAACAAATGACAGACCTACTATATTATAATGAAGGCTAGGTTTTGAAAAGAGTCCTAATCAAAGATCTGTGATGCACTGTCTGCTCAGACAATGCCACTGGAATGTGATAATGGATCATTCCAGTTTCTCCATCTTCATATGACGCCATAATCAACTACGAGACATTTAGGATGACGTCGTACTTAATCATAGCGTGAATGACTCGCTTTAGTCCGTCTTAAACACTTCATAGTCCGACACGTTGTACGAATTGTATGTCTTTGATACTTAATAAACATGCTGTTGAATATTTTGAAACTGATTTTGACTGGGCGCTGTAGGCAGCAACAGCACCCAGTCTAATTAGTTTCAAAATATTCAACAGCTAACCTGTGGAGTTTTCTGGAAATTGAGACTCTGAGAGTGCAGAGATCGATTGATCGCAACATGGGAAAATTGTGGGCGGAGCTTAGCTAGAGATGGGCTGGGAATAGCTAAAACTGGAAAGGTTCATTTGGGTTTCACTTAGGATTACCAGTTTCAGCGCACCAAAGAGAAACCTCATCACTACGGTCGGTTCATGTATATTTAAGTGGCCATGCTGTATATCAAGAAACCACACAAGATGTACATGTGTGTTGAATGGAGAGAGTGCTACAGCATGCTTCAATCTACTAGCACTACGATATGCAGATGATTGTGCTAGAATTGCAACTCAGACTACTTTGTTCAGAAAACATTAGCCAGACACCAACATTCTAATACAGCGGTCAAGGCACTAGATATTAGACTCGTAGATTTCTAATTAGAGATTGATGATGGATACGATTTCTCGCTGATAATGTTCGCGAAAAATGGCAAATATGGAGGAACCTTTAAATACCTAACGGAACAACAAAATAGGCTCGTAATGCACAGCCTTCATATGCACCTGCATTATCTAGCAACACAGTCACGCATTTTTAACATGTGATACTAGTCCCGTAACTTGAACGCGTAACTTAAACACGATGGCGAATTTATATAATGTTATTTATTAATAATAATGGTATTAGGCCCGACTAAAATGAAATAATGAGGGAGAGGGAGAAAGACGCGAGAGAGAAGAGAAGAGAGAGAGAGAGAGAGAGAGAGAGAGAGAAAGAGAGAGAGAGAGAGAGAGAGAGAGAGAGAGAGAGAGAGAGAGAGAGAGCGAGCCTTTTAAGACATGGCTATATTGATCGGGCCCAATTTTTGTTATTTTGAGCACATTCAGATATATAAGCTCCATATTGCTCTATATTGTAGCTGTTGCGTTTGTAGATTGTCATCGCAGAGAGTTGATGAACATTTGTCATTCAGGAAACCTATTGAAGAGTGCCCCGAGGAGTTGATGCCCAAATGACTTGTGTGATTATCCTGTCTCATATAAAACGGTAAATACAGCTTTAGAAGATGAAGAAGAAGAAGAAGAAGAAGAAGAAGAAGAAGAAGAAGAAGAAGAAGAAGTACATTATCAGTGTATTATTACGCTTGCTGTTACACATCTATTCGCGGTGATATCCGAAAATGATGTCAATTTATGGTGGGTGTATTTTGTGTCTAGCCGATTTAATTGCCTATCGGTTAGAATGAGTATTATCTAAATGTCAGGGTTGTATGGAAAGAAACTGATTTCAGGAGATTTTCACGAAGCCTGATGAAAATTGATTCACTAATTTGACAGCAGGTTATTGCTACTTAGGCTACTTGCTACTTTGGGAAAGAATAACTTTCTGTCAAATTGTTTGGAACCAACTAATCGGTGCATGCAAGATCATCTGGGAATTTATTTTATTGCGGTATAAAATCTGAATATCATACATAAGCCATAAGAATTGAAAGCAATATCATGAAAGGGAAAATTAACACCACTTTGAGGCATATTTATTGAGTTAATGGCTCCATCAAATAGAGACAATTAGAGCAACACATTCAGATTAGATACTACAATTATTCTATTCTATCTACATGTATATGGTGTTTACAACAATCTGTAACTAACACCTCCACATTAGATACTACGCTTATTCTATTCTATCTATATGTATATGGTGTGTACAACAATCTGTAACTAACACCTCCACATTAGATACTACGCTTATTCTATCTATCTACATCTTTATGATATCTACAACAATCTGTAACTAACAACTCCACATTAGATACTACACTTATTCTATTCTATCTACATGTATATGGTATTTACAACAATCTGTAACCATCACCTCCACATTAGATACTACGCTTATTCTATTCTATCTATATGTATATGGTGTGTACAACAATCTGTAACTAACACCTCCACATTAGATACTACGCTTATTCTATCTATCTACATCTTTATGATATCTACAACAATCTGTAACTAACAACTCCACATTAGATACTACACTTATTCTATTCTATCTACATGTATATGGTATTTACAACAATCTGTAACCATCACCTCCACATTAGATACTACACTTATTATATTCTATCTATATGTATATGGTGTTTACAACATTCTGTAACTAACACCTCCACATTAGATACTACACTTATTCTATTCTATCTACATGTATATGGTGTTTACAACAATCTGTAGCTAACACCGCCATATTAGATACTACGCTTATTCTATTCTATCTACATGTATATGGTGTTTACAACAATCTGTAACTAACACCTCCACATTAGATACTACGCTTATTCTATTCTATCTATATGCATATGGTGTTTACAACAATCTATAACTAACACCTCCACATTAGATACTACGCTTATTCTATTCTATCTACATGTATATGGTGCTTACAACAATCTGTAACTAACACCTCCACATTAGATACTACACTTATTCTATTCTATCTACATGTATATGTTGTTTACAACAATCTGTAACTAACACCTCCACATTGGATACTACACTTATTCTATTCTATCTATATGTATATGATGTCTACAACAATCTGTAATTACACCTCCACATTAGATACTATGCTTATTCTATTCTATCTATATGTATATGGTGTGTACAACAATTTGCAACTAACACCTCCACATTAGATACTACACTTATTCTATTCTATCTACATGTATATGGTGTTTACAACAATCTGTAACTAACACCGCCACATTAGATACTACACTTATTCTATTCTATCTACATATATATGATGTTTACAACAATCTGTAACTAACACCTCCACATTAGATACTACGCTTATTCTATTCTATCTATATGTATATGGTGTGTACAACAATCTGTAACTAACAGCTCCACATTAGATACTACGCTTATTCTATCTATCTACATGTATATGATATCTACAACAATCTGTAACTAGCAACTCCACATTAGATACTACACTTATTCTATTCTATCTACATGTATATGGTATTTACAACAATCTGTAACTAACACCTCCACATTAGATACTACACTTATTCTATTCTATCTATATGTATATGGTGTTTACAACAATCTGTAACTAACACCTCCACATTAGATACTACACTTATTCTATTCTATCTACATGTATATGGTGTTTACAACAATCTGTAGCTAACACCGCCACATTAGATACTACGCTTATTCTATTCTATCTACATGTATATGGTGTTTACAACAATCTGTAACTAACACCTCCACATTAGATACTACGCTTATTCTATTCTATCTACATGTATATGATATCTACAACAATCTGTAACTAGCAACTCCACATTAGATACTACACTTATTCTATTCTATCTATATGCATATGGTGTTTACAACAATCTATAACTCACACCTCCACATTAGAGACTACGCTTATTCTATTCTATCTACATGTATATGGTGTTTACAACAATCTGTAACTAACACCTCCACATTAGATACTACACTTATTCTATTCTATCTACATGTATATGGTGTTTACAACAATCTGTAACTAACACCTCCTCATTAGATACTACACTTATTCTATTCTATCCACATGTACATGGTGTTTACAACAATCTGTAACTAACACCTCCACATTGGATACTACACTTATTCTACTCTATCTATATGTATATGATGTTTACAACAATCTGTAACTAACACCTCCACATTAGATACTACGCTTATACTATTCTATCTATATGTATATGGTGTGTACAACAATCTGCAACTAACACCTCCACATTAGATACTACACTTATTCTATTCTATCTACATGTATATGGTGTTTACAATAATCTGTAGCTAACACAGCCACATTAGATACTACGCTTATTCTATTCTATCTATATGCATATGGTGTTTACAACAATCTATAACTCACACCTCCACATTAGAGACTACGCTTATTCTATTCTATCTACATGTATATGGTGTTTACAACAATCTGTAACTAACACCTCCACATTAGATACTACACTTATTCTATTCTATCTACATGTATATGGTGTTTACAACACTCTGTAACTAACACCTCCACATTAGATACTACACTTATTCTATTCTATCTACATGTATATGGTGTTTACAACAATCTGTAACTAACACCTCCACATTGGATACTACACTTATTCTATTCTATCTACATATATATGATGTTTACAACAATCTGTAACTAACACCTCCACATTAGATACTACGCTTATTCTATTCTATCTATATGTATATGGTGTGTACAACAATCTGTAACTAACAGCTCCACATTAGATACTACGCTTATTCTATCTATCTACATGTATATGATATCTACAACAATCTGTAACTAGCAACTCCACATTAGATACTACACTTATTCTATTCTATCTACATGTATATGGTATTTACAACAATCTGTAACTAACACCTCCACATTAGATACTACACTTATTCTATTCTATCTATATGTATATGGTGTTTACAACAATCTGTAACTAACACCTCCACATTAGATACTACACTTATTCTATTCTATCTACATGTATATGGTGTTTACAACAATCTGTAGCTAACACCGCCACATTAGATACTACGCTTATTCTATTCTATCTACATGTATATGGTGTTTACAACAATCTGTAACTAACACCTCCACATTAGATACTACGCTTATTCTATTCTATCTATATGCATATGGTGTTTACAACAATCTATAACTCACACCTCCACATTAGAGACTACGCTTATTCTATTCTATCTACATGTATATGGTGTTTACAACAATCTGTAACTAACACCTCCACATTAGATACTACACTTATTCTATTCTATCTACATGTATATGGTGTTTACAACAATCTGTAACTAACACCTCCTCATTAGATACTACACTTATTCTATTCTATCTACATGTACATGGTGTTTACAACAATCTGTAACTAACACCTCCACATTGGATACTACACTTATTCTACTCTATCTATATGTATATGATGTTTACAACAATCTGTAACTAACACCTCCACATTAGATACTACGCTTATACTATTCTATCTATATGTATATGGTGTGTACAACAATCTGCAACTAACACCTCCACATTAGATACTACACTTATTCTATTCTATCTACATGTATATGGTGTTTACAATAATCTGTAGCTAACACAGCCACATTAGATACTACGCTTATTCTATTCTATCTACATGTATATGGTGTTTACAACGATCTGTAACTAACACCGCCACATTAGATACTACACTTATTCTATTCTATCTACATGTATATGATGTTTACAACAATCTGTAACTAACACCTCCACATTAGATACTACACTTATTCTATTCTATCTACATGTATATGGTGTTTACAACAATCTGTAACTAACACCTCCACATTAGATAATACACTTATTCTATTCTATCTACATGTTTTTGTGTTTACAACAATCTGTAACTAACACCTCCACATTGGATACTACACTTATTCTATTCTATCTATATGTATATGGTGTTTACAACAATCTGTAACTAACACCTCCACATTAGATACTACACTTATTCTATTCTATCTACATGTATATGATGTTTACAACAATCTGTAACTAACACCTCCACATTAGATACTACACTTATTCTATTCTATCTATATGTATATGGTGTATACAAAACTCTGTAACTAACACCTCCACATTAGATACTACACTTATTCTATTCTATCTACATATATATGATGTTTACAACAATCTGTAACTAACACCTCCACATTAGATACTACGCTTATTCTATTCTATCTATATGTATATGGTGTGTACAACAATCTGTAACTAACACCTCCACATTAGATACTACACTTATTCTATTCTATCTACATGTATATGGTGTTTACAACAATCTGTAGCTAACACCGCCACATTAGATACTACGCTTATTCTATTCTATCTACATGTATATGGTGTTTACAACAATCTGTAACTAACACCTCCACATTAGATACTACGCTTATTCTATTCTATCTATATGCATATGGTGTTTACAACAATCTATAACTCACACCTCCACATTAGAGACTACGCTTATTCTATTCTATCTACATGTATATGGTGTTTACAACAATCTGTAACTAACACCTCCACATTAGATACTACACTTATTCTATTCTATCTACATGTATATGGTGTTTACAACAATCTGTAACTAACACCTCCTCATTAGATACTACACTTATTCTATTCTATCTACATGTACATGGTGTTTACAACAATCTGTAACTAACACCTCCACATTGGATACTACACTTATTCTACTCTATCTATATGTATATGATGTTTACAACAATCTGTAACTAACACCTCCACATTAGATACTACGCTTATACTATTCTATCTATATGTATATGGTGTGTACAACAATCTGCAACTAACACCTCCACATTAGATACTACACTTATTCTATTCTATCTACATGTATATGGTGTTTACAATAATCTGTAGCTAACACAGCCACATTAGATACTACGCTTATTCTATTCTATCTACATGTATATGGTGTTTACAACGATCTGTAACTAACACCGCCACATTAGATACTACACTTATTCTATTCTATCTACATGTATATGATGTTTACAACAATCTGTAACTAACACCTCCACATTAGATACTACACTTATTCTATTCTATCTACATGTATATGGTGTTTACAACAATCTGTAACTAACACCTCCACATTAGATAATACACTTATTCTATTCTATCTACATGTTTTTGTGTTTACAACAATCTGTAACTAACACCTCCACATTGGATACTACACTTATTCTATTCTATCTATATGTATATGGTGTTTACAACAATCTGTAACTAACACCTCCACATTAGATACTACACTTATTCTATTCTATCTACATGTATATGATGTTTACAACAATCTGTAACTAACACCTCCACATTAGATACTACACTTATTCTATTCTATCTATATGTATATGGTGTATACAAAACTCTGTAACTAACACCTCCACATTAGATACTACACTTATTCTATTCTATCTACATATATATGATGTTTACAACAATCTGTAACTAACACCTCCACATTAGATACTACGCTTATTCTATTCTATCTATATGTATATGGTGTGTACAACAATCTGTAACTAACACCTCCACATTAGATACTACGCTTATTCTATCTATCTACATGTATATGATATCTACAACAATCTGTAACTAACAACTCCACATTAGATACTACACTTATTCTATTCTATCTACATGTATATGGTATTTACAACAATCTGTAACTATCACCACCACATTAGATACTACACTTATTATATTCTATCTATATGTATATGGTGTTTACAACATTCAGTAACTAACACCTCCACATTAGATACTACGCTTATTCTATTCTATCTATATGCATATGGTGTTTACAACAATCTATAACTCACACCTCCACATTAGAGACTACGCTTATTCTATTCTATCTACATGTATATGGTGTTTACAACAATCTGTAACTAACACCTCCACATTAGATACTACACTTATTCTATACTATCTACATGTATATGGTGTTTACAACAATCTGTAACTAACACCTCCACATTAGATACTACACTTATTCTATTCTATCTATATGTATATGATGTTTACAACAATCTGTAACTAACACCTCCACATTAGATACTACGCTTATTCTATTCTATCTATATGTATATGGTGTGTACAACAATCTGCAACTAACACCTCCACATTAGATACTACACTTATTCTATTCTATCTACATGTATATGGTGTTTACAATAATCTGTAGCTAACACAGCCACATTAGATACTACGCTTATTCTATTCTATCTACATGTATATGGTGTTTACAACAATCTGTAACTAACACCTCCACATTGGATACTACACTTATTCTATTCTATCTATATGTATATGGTGTTTACAACAATCTGTAACTAACACCTCCACATTAGATACTACACTTATTCTATTCTATCTACATGTAAATGATGTTTACAACAATCTGTAACTAACACCTCCACATTAGATACTACACTTATTCTATGCTATCTATATGTATATGGTGTGTACAAAACTCTGTAACTAACACCTCCACATTAGATACTACACTTATTCTATTCTATCTACATATATATGATGTTTACAACAATCTGTAACTAACACCTCCACATTAGATACTACGCTTATTCTATTCTATCTATATGTATATGGTGTGTACAACAATCTGTAACTAACACCTCCACATTAGATACTACGCTTATTCTATCTATCTACATGTATATGATATCTACAACAATCTGTAACTAACAACTCCACATTAGATACTACACTTATTCTATTCTATCTACATGTATATGGTATTTACAACAATCTGTAACTATCACCACCACATTAGATACTACACTTATTATATTCTATCTATATGTATATGGTGTTTACAACAATCTGTAACTAACACCGCCACATTAGATACTACACTTATTCTATTCTATCTACATATATATGATGTTTACAACAATCTGTAACTAACACCTCCACATTAGATACTACGCTTATTCTATTCTATCTATATGTATATGGTGTGTACAACAATCTGTAACTAACAGCTCCACATTAGATACTACGCTTATTCTATCTATCTACATGTATATGATATCTACAACAATCTGTAACTAGCAACTCCACATTAGATACTACACTTATTCTATTCTATCTACATGTATATGGTATTTAGAACAATCTGTAACTAACACCTCCACATTAGATACTACACTTATTCTATTCTATCTATATGTATATGGTGTTTACAACAATCTGTAACTAACACCTCCACATTAGATACTACACTTATTCTATTCTATCTACATGTATATGGTGTTTACAACAATCTGTAGCTAACACCGCCACATTAGATACTACGCTTATTCTATTCTATCTACATGTATATGGTGTTTACAACAATCTGTAACTAACACCTCCACATTAGATACTACGCTTATTCTATTCTATCTATATGCATATGGTGTTTACAACAATCTATAACTCACACCTCCACATTAGAGACTACGCTTATTCTATTCTATCTACATGTATATGGTGTTTACAACAATCTGTAACTAACACCTCCACATTAGATACTACACTTATTCTATTCTATCTACATGTATATGGTGTTTACAACAATCTGTAACTAACACCTCCTCATTAGATACTACACTTATTCTATTCTATCCACATGTACATGGTGTTTACAACAATCTGTAACTAACACCTCCACATTGGATACTACACTTATTCTACTCTATCTATATGTATATGATGTTTACAACAATCTGTAACTAACACCTCCACATTAGATACTACGCTTATACTATTCTATCTATATGTATATGGTGTGTACAACAATCTGCAACTAACACCTCCACATTAGATACTACACTTATTCTATTCTATCTACATGTATATGGTGTTTACAATAATCTGTAGCTAACACAGCCACATTAGATACTACGCTTATTCTATTCTATCTATATGCATATGGTGTTTACAACAATCTATAACTCACACCTCCACATTAGAGACTACGCTTATTCTATTCTATCTACATGTATATGGTGTTTACAACAATCTGTAACTAACACCTCCACATTAGATACTACACTTATTCTATTCTATCTACATGTATATGGTGTTTACAACACTCTGTAACTAACACCTCCACATTAGATACTACACTTATTCTATTCTATCTACATGTATATGGTGTTTACAACAATCTGTAACTAACACCTCCACATTGGATACTACACTTATTCTATTCTATCTACATATATATGATGTTTACAACAATCTGTAACTAACACCTCCACATTAGATACTACGCTTATTCTATTCTATCTATATGTATATGGTGTTTACAACAATCTGTAACTAACACCTCCACATTAGATACTACACTTATTCTATTCTATCTACATGTATATGGTGTTTACAACAATCTGTAGCTAACACCGCCACATTAGATACTACGCTTATTCTATTCTATCTACATGTATATGGTGTTTACAACAATCTGTAACTAACACCTCCACATTAGATACTACGCTTATTCTATTCTATCTATATGCATATGGTGTTTACAACAATCTATAACTCACACCTCCACATTAGAGACTACGCTTATTCTATTCTATCTACATGTATATGGTGTTTACAACAATCTGTAACTAACACCTCCACATTAGATACTACACTTATTCTATTCTATCTACATGTATATGGTGTTTACAACAATCTGTAACTAACACCTCCTCATTAGATACTACACTTATTCTATTCTATCCACATGTACATGGTGTTTACAACAATCTGTAACTAACACCTCCACATTGGATACTACACTTATTCTACTCTATCTATATGTATATGATGTTTACAACAATCTGTAACTAACACCTCCACATTAGATACTACGCTTATACTATTCTATCTATATGTATATGGTGTGTACAACAATCTGCAACTAACACCTCCACATTAGATACTACACTTATTCTATTCTATCTACATGTATATGGTGTTTACAATAATCTGTAGCTAACACAGCCACATTAGATACTACGCTTATTCTATTCTATCTATATGCATATGGTGTTTACAACAATCTATAACTCACACCTCCACATTAGAGACTACGCTTATTCTATTCTATCTACATGTATATGGTGTTTACAACAATCTGTAACTAACACCTCCACATTAGATACTACACTTATTCTATTCTATCTACATGTATATGGTGTTTACAACACTCTGTAACTAACACCTCCACATTAGATACTACACTTATTCTATTCTATCTACATGTATATGGTGTTTACAACAATCTGTAACTAACACCTCCACATTGGATACTACACTTATTCTATTCTATCTACATATATATGATGTTTACAACAATCTGTAACTAACACCTCCACATTAGATACTACGCTTATTCTATTCTATCTATATGTATATGGTGTGTACAACAATCTGTAACTAACAGCTCCACATTAGATACTACGCTTATTCTATCTATCTACATGTATATGATATCTACAACAATCTGTAACTAGCAACTCCACATTAGATACTACACTTATTCTATTCTATCTACATGTATATGGTATTTACAACAATCTGTAACTAACACCTCCACATTAGATACTACACTTATTCTATTCTATCTATATGTATATGGTGTTTACAACAATCTGTAACTAACACCTCCACATTAGATACTACACTTATTCTATTCTATCTACATGTATATGGTGTTTACAACAATCTGTAGCTAACACCGCCACATTAGATACTACGCTTATTCTATTCTATCTACATGTATATGGTGTTTACAACAATCTGTAACTAACACCTCCACATTAGATACTACGCTTATTCTATTCTATCTATATGCATATGGTGTTTACAACAATCTATAACTCACACCTCCACATTAGAGACTACGCTTATTCTATTCTATCTACATGTATATGGTGTTTACAACAATCTGTAACTAACACCTCCACATTAGATACTACACTTATTCTATTCTATCTACATGTATATGGTGTTTACAACAATCTGTAACTAACACCTCCTCATTAGATACTACACTTATTCTATTCTATCTACATGTACATGGTGTTTACAACAATCTGTAACTAACACCTCCACATTGGATACTACACTTATTCTACTCTATCTATATGTATATGATGTTTACAACAATCTGTAACTAACACCTCCACATTAGATACTACGCTTATACTATTCTATCTATATGTATATGGTGTGTACAACAATCTGCAACTAACACCTCCACATTAGATACTACACTTATTCTATTCTATCTACATGTATATGGTGTTTACAATAATCTGTAGCTAACACAGCCACATTAGATACTACGCTTATTCTATTCTATCTACATGTATATGGTGTTTACAACGATCTGTAACTAACACCGCCACATTAGATACTACACTTATTCTATTCTATCTACATGTATATGATGTTTACAACAATCTGTAACTAACACCTCCACATTAGATACTACACTTATTCTATTCTATCTACATGTATATGGTGTTTACAACAATCTGTAACTAACACCTCCACATTAGATAATACACTTATTCTATTCTATCTACATGTTTTTGTGTTTACAACAATCTGTAACTAACACCTCCACATTGGATACTACACTTATTCTATTCTATCTATATGTATATGGTGTTTACAACAATCTGTAACTAACACCTCCACATTAGATACTACACTTATTCTATTCTATCTACATGTATATGATGTTTACAACAATCTGTAACTAACACCTCCACATTAGATACTACACTTATTCTATTCTATCTATATGTATATGGTGTATACAAAACTCTGTAACTAACACCTCCACATTAGATACTACACTTATTCTATTCTATCTACATATATATGATGTTTACAACAATCTGTAACTAACACCTCCACATTAGATACTACGCTTATTCTATTCTATCTATATGTATATGGTGTGTACAACAATCTGTAACTAACACCTCCACATTAGATACTACACTTATTCTATTCTATCTACATGTATATGGTGTTTACAACAATCTGTAGCTAACACCGCCACATTAGATACTACGCTTATTCTATTCTATCTACATGTATATGGTGTTTACAACAATCTGTAACTAACACCTCCACATTAGATACTACGCTTATTCTATTCTATCTATATGCATATGGTGTTTACAACAATCTATAACTCACACCTCCACATTAGAGACTACGCTTATTCTATTCTATCTACATGTATATGGTGTTTACAACAATCTGTAACTAACACCTCCACATTAGATACTACACTTATTCTATTCTATCTACATGTATATGGTGTTTACAACAATCTGTAACTAACACCTCCTCATTAGATACTACACTTATTCTATTCTATCTACATGTACATGGTGTTTACAACAATCTGTAACTAACACCTCCACATTGGATACTACACTTATTCTACTCTATCTATATGTATATGATGTTTACAACAATCTGTAACTAACACCTCCACATTAGATACTACGCTTATACTATTCTATCTATATGTATATGGTGTGTACAACAATCTGCAACTAACACCTCCACATTAGATACTACACTTATTCTATTCTATCTACATGTATATGGTGTTTACAATAATCTGTAGCTAACACAGCCACATTAGATACTACGCTTATTCTATTCTATCTACATGTATATGGTGTTTACAACGATCTGTAACTAACACCGCCACATTAGATACTACACTTATTCTATTCTATCTACATGTATATGATGTTTACAACAATCTGTAACTAACACCTCCACATTAGATACTACACTTATTCTATTCTATCTACATGTATATGGTGTTTACAACAATCTGTAACTAACACCTCCACATTAGATAATACACTTATTCTATTCTATCTACATGTTTTTGTGTTTACAACAATCTGTAACTAACACCTCCACATTGGATACTACACTTATTCTATTCTATCTATATGTATATGGTGTTTACAACAATCTGTAACTAACACCTCCACATTAGATACTACACTTATTCTATTCTATCTACATGTATATGATGTTTACAACAATCTGTAACTAACACCTCCACATTAGATACTACACTTATTCTATTCTATCTATATGTATATGGTGTATACAAAACTCTGTAACTAACACCTCCACATTAGATACTACACTTATTCTATTCTATCTACATATATATGATGTTTACAACAATCTGTAACTAACACCTCCACATTAGATACTACGCTTATTCTATTCTATCTATATGCATATGGTGTGTACAACAATCTGTAACTAACACCTCCACATTAGATACTACGCTTATTCTATCTATCTACATGTATATGATATCTACAACAATCTGTAACTAACAACTCCACATTAGATACTACACTTATTCTATTCTATCTACATGTATATGGTATTTACAACAATCTGTAACTATCACCACCACATTAGATACTACACTTATTATATTCTATCTATATGTATATGGTGTTTACAACATTCTGTAACTAACACCTCCACATTAGATACTACACTTATTCTATTCTATCTACATGTATATGGTGTTTACAACAATCTGTAGCTAACACCGCCACATTAGATACTACGCTTATTCTATTCTATCTACATGTATATGGTGTTTACAACAATCTGTAACTAACACCTCCACATTAGATACTACGCTTATTCTATTCTATCTATATGCATATGGTGTTTACAACAATCTATAACTCACACCTCCACATTAGAGACTACGCTTATTCTATTCTATCTACATGTATATGGTGTTTACAACAATCTGTAACTAACACCTCCACATTAGATACTACACTTATTCTATACTATCTACATGTATATGGTGTTTACAACAATCTGTAACTAACACCTCCACATTAGATACTACACTTATTCTATTCTATCTATATGTATATGATGTTTACAACAATCTGTAACTAACACCTCCACATTAGATACTACGCTTATTCTATTCTATCTATATGTATATGGTGTGTACAACAATCTGCAACTAACACCTCCACATTAGATACTACACTTATTCTATTCTATCTACATGTATATGGTGTTTACAATAATCTGTAGCTAACACAGCCACATTAGATACTACGCTTATTCTATTCTATCTACATGTATATGGTGTTTACAACAATCTGTAACTAACACCTCCACATTGGATACTACACTTATTCTATTCTATCTATATGTATATGGTGTTTACAACAATCTGTAACTAACACCTCCACATTAGATACTACACTTATTCTATTCTATCTACATGTAAATGATGTTTACAACAATCTGTAACTAACACCTCCACATTAGATACTACACTTATTCTATGCTATCTATATGTATATGGTGTGTACAAAACTCTGTAACTAACACCTCCACATTAGATACTACACTTATTCTATTCTATCTACATATATATGATGTTTACAACAATCTGTAACTAACACCTCCACATTAGATACTACGCTTATTCTATTCTATCTATATGTATATGGTGTGTACAACAATCTGTAACTAACACCTCCACATTAGATACTACGCTTATTCTATCTATCTACATGTATATGATATCTACAACAATCTGTAACTAACAACTCCACATTAGATACTACACTTATTCTATTCTATCTACATGTATATGGTATTTACAACAATCTGTAACTATCACCTCCACATTAGATACTACACTTATTATATTCTATCTATATGTATATGGTGTTTACAACATTCTGTAACTAACACCTCCACATTAGATACTACACTTATTCTATTCTATCTACATGTATATGGTGTTTACAACAATCTGTAGCTAACACCGCCACATTAGATACTACGCTTATTCTATTCTATCTACATGTATAAGGTGTTTACAACAATCTGTAACTAACACCTCCACATTAGATACTACGCTTATTCTATTCTATCTATATGCATATGGTGTTTACAACAATCTATAACTAACACCTCCACATTAGATACTACGCTTATTCTATTCTATCTACATGTATATGGTGTTTACAACAATCTGTAACTAACACCTCCACATTAGATACTACGCTTATTCTATTCTATCTATATGCATATGGTGTTTACAACAATCTATAACTAACACCTCCACATTAGATACGACGCTTATTCTATTCTATCTACATGTATATGGTGTTTACAACAATCTGTAACTAACACCTCCACATTAGATACTACACTTATTCTATTCTATCTACATGTATATGTTGTTTACAACAATCTGTAACTAACACCTCCACATTGGATACTACACTTATTCTATTCTATCTATATGTATATGATGTCTACAACAATCTGTAACTAACACCGCCACATTAGATACTACACTTATTCTATTCTATCTATATGTATATGGTGTTTACAACAATCTGTAACTAACACCTCCACATTAGATACTACACTTATTCTATTCTATCTACATGTATATGGTGTTTACAAAAATATGTAACTAACACCTCCACATTAGATACTACGCTTATTATATTCTATCTATATGTATATGGTGTTTACAACAATCTATAACTAACACCTCCACATTAGATACTACACTTATTCTCTTCTATCTACATGTATATGGGGTTTACAAAAATCTGTAACTATCCATGTAGTATAACCGCTACATTTTATTTAGATATTGTAACATAATGTGATTGGTGCTTGAGTCAGCAACAGGTTTCAGTCAATTTATTCGCTAAATAGTCAGCATGTTTCCTATTTAGCTCAATTAAATGGTAATCCGATGTATTGAGAATGAACTAGTTCCAAACATATTGGAATTGATCTAACCTGCATAGTGTGTGTAACTGACTTTGCCGGATAATTATGAGGAAGCTACTAGATTTATGTACAGCTAGACAAATTCCGTTGCAATTCTACAGGAATAATGTATTTTAAGCAACGAGTTAATACTAGTGTGAAATAAAAATTTAAGAATTCAAGAGTACTTTCACAAATTTTAAATATAACCTAATACATCAATGTAAAATTTATTTTTGTGTGTTGAATGTAAGCGGAATAGGCGAAATGTTTATCCACGTTATCACCACAGACCAGTTATTACACATTATTTAACCTAAGAATAATTATATTGAAAAACAGCTGAACCACACACACATTCGGTCTGGTCTGGGAAAATCAGAACGATATAAAGAATTAAATAAACAGACATTTACCACATCTGGCCTTAATATATGTGAGACATGAGTGAAATATAGAAAATGTTTTAATAATGTGTCTGACATATTATATTTATATTTGTATTTGTGTTTGTACTTCGAAATATTGATATTTGTATTTGTATTTATTAAAATTGAGAATGACATATTTGTATTTGAAAGAAATAGAGATCGCATATTTGTATTTGTACATGCCCAACCGTATTTGACACCAGATCTGGACATGACACGGCTCATGGTGTAATGTGAATCCAGTCTCTAATCCTTATATATAGCAGGTATTATTCTAACCTCTTCAACGATTCTACATCTAAATCTCTCTACAACTAATACTATATGGAGAATTTAATGTTGTCACTAAATGTAGGTGGTCACAGAAGACACGTAGCAACAGAAGCGAGAGCATCATTTAAATCAAGCAATTTTCCCATCAAGTGCCTAACGTCATAACAAAGCACATAATATGCTAGGCGACTTCACAATCAAAATCAACTAACGCCGTGGTGCAGATGTAAACAATCCAACATTTACAATTGATGACATTCGCGTATCCTTTGAGTACATGATGGATAAACAGTGACATTCTTACTTTAGCCGTAATACTTGACGATGACTGGTGATAATGATATCCCATAAAGCGTAAATAAATAAGCCATGTTGTCGCTTTTGCTAAAGTAAACACTCTTTTATTACACGCCATCAGAACTGTATGAATACATTAATTTTAAATAACCACCACAATTACCAATCCACAACTATCGGCGCCAACGTGATATACATGTGTATTTGTACAACTAATAGCTTATTCCAAACGCGAGAGCGTTGGGATTAAACAGATGTCTACAGGAATACATGTAAATGTCTGCTTACTATTATTCATATATCTCCTGAGCGATTTCTTTGATGAGAAATCCAGATATAGTAACATGAATGTCATTCACATAGTCTGGATAAATATCCTATAATAGTGTAGACGAAGCACAGATCAGCCTGTATGTCAAGGCATATGGTAGCGAACATGGCAGTGGCTTCACTGCGTATATCACCGTATTAGTTGGAAAAGGTCAAATTCAGAATTTGTTTAATACTTTGTCCATGGTTTTTATCCAGATATTAAGACAATCATTCTGGTAAGTGTTGAATCAAATTGAAGTTGTACACAACTACTGAACACAAAATTAAGCACAATTACTGAACACAACTCCAGAACACAAATGCTGAAAACAAATATCGAACACAAATACTGAACATAAATATTAAGCACAAATACTGAACACAAATACTGAACACAACTACTGAACACACATACTGAACACAAATACTGAAGCCAAAATGCTGAATTCAATTAATAAACAAGTGCACTGAATGTAAATACTGAACACAAATACGGAACGCAAACACTGTACACAACGTATCCAAAATATATTTTGGTTGGAGATGCGGATCAACACATGCTAGAAGTCTGTGAAGTTTGAAGATGATTGAGGAAAAACTCTAGGAGTAGTCACTGTCCGAATATTGCTCTCATACATTTCCTATGGGACTTTTCTTTAGAAAAGTAATAGCAAACTATATCCCAAGGGGTAGTACAAGTTGACCAAGTTTGAAGTTGATCAGATCAAAACTGTAGGAGGAGATAGGTTGCGAAAATCCTTAATAATAATAATAATAATAATAATAATAATAATAATAAGAAGAAGAAGAAGAAGAAGAAGAAGAAGAAGAAGAAGAAGAAGAAGAATAAAGATCCTGAGAAAAAACAATAATCTGCGATAGATCGCAGATTAATTATGGTTAGTCGGTAAGAAGCTAGATTTTAACAATCACTGGCGCAATCAGAAATGAATGTTATATACCTTATTCATGATGCTTATAAAGAAAGTAAGTCGTGGGCGTGTATTTTGGGTCAAAATTTCCCGACAAAACACTTAGAGTAAAACTTGCTACATGCTTCTCTGAAAAAATATTGTATACAATAATTGTACTCACTCATCCTTAGTCCCCACCCACGCCATAAAACCGATATACGGTTCAAACCGGTTTGAAAATTGACATCGTCACCGGTTTGACATTGTGCCATACCGAGTAGCTTTACTTAGCTGTCCAATCTAATTCCAGAACACGTTTAATATATTAATTTGCAAGAAAATCTAATATTGACAGAATGTATTAATAACGGTAAACTTAATGTGTGACCATCAGTCAATTTAAACAACCGATTATTATTCCGTACAGTAAATTGTTACACGATTCGGAAACAGTTCCGATGGCATTGGCTTTCATTCTGAATATCTGCCAAAATTACAACCAGCGGCTGTAACACGAATCAATCTAACATTAATATTTACATAACACCTAAGATCTTTCATTTCATGTGTCTGTGTTATGTTATGATCCGTCTAATAAACAGCTCAGTGGTGGTGGTGTTTTGAACAGTGGAACGGTTTTAACAGAACATGCATCTCCTCAGCATGTGACACACTCTGCTGTAGCAGTCATATACAACGACCTTTGGTGATTATCCCTGCGGGATTTAGCGTGAAGCATTCGCTCTGCGTTAATTCTAAATACAACGCATACCAGAATTATCCAGGGATTAGGTTCGAAAGATTGTGCATGCTTCCTGTTTCTGCTGGAATCTGTGGAATAATTTATATACAGTGCTTACGAATAATATAAGAGTGGCCTGCAAACACGACCACTGCCACCTCGGTCCCGCCACCAAGGTACCGCCACCACGACACCGCTACTACCACCACCACCACCGCCACCGCCACGGCCACCACCACCGCCACCGCCACCACCACCACAGCCACCGCCACCGCCACCACCACCACCACCACCACGACCACAACCACCACCACCACCACCACGACCACCACCACCACCACCACCACCACCACCACCACCACCACCACCACCACCACCACCACCACCACCACCACCGCCGCCGCCGCCACCACCACCACCACCACCACCACCACCACCAACAACAGCAACAACAACGACAACACCACCAACAGAAGCAGAGGCATTGTTGTTGTCGTCGTCATCATCGTCGTCGTTATCGTCGTCGTCACCGATGTCACCGTTGTTGTAACGGTCGTCACCATCATTAATGCCCGGATCATTATCAGTTGTAGTTTGGTCTCTATTCCCACCATATACTATATGTCTACTTTAGTCAGCACACACTCACCCTGTAATGCCTTATAATGTGTATTTCTAGCGATGGCTGGTGATGTATCGTGAAGTGATTAACATCTACTAGTTGTAATATATGTCATATTTTAATGTGATTATTCTCACCATTCTGCTATTCAGACAAACACGTTTTTCTTATCACAATGATTTATTGACAGGCTTTGCATCATCACATACACATGGTAGAGTATTGTTCTGCATCTAATATACAAACAACACGAGCAACGTCGGATGGAACATCTATGGCGCTTTCCAGCTTTAACTATGCCCGCCCATCCCTCGTTAAGCTCCGCCCATACCTCGCTTGTATTGGAATCGATCGATCCCTGAACTTCTTGACTATCAATTTCCAGAAAACTATACCGGGAAACCTATTGAATATTTTGAAAATAATTTGACTGGGTGCTGTTGCGGCCTACAGCGCCCAGTCAAATTAGTTTTAAAATATTTAATAGAATGTTTATTAAATTGTAAAGCCATACAATTCGTACAACGTGCCGAACTATGGATGGATACAGTTCATGGATTTGGATTTTGGAGTACCTCACCAGAATGGTTTAAAAAAAATAAATATAGTCTTAGACTCATCGCCATGTCATATCAGATGTATCACAT